>VZRU01001487.1:205606-218961 GCA_013398155.1 Pedionomus torquatus | reverse complement strand
ATAAGTTAATAAAGTATTTTTTTTTTTTTTTTTTTTTTTTTCTAACAGCTAATTACAATACATTTGAGAGATTTTTCATGGAAAATCAGGGTAAAAGATATCAGTATCTTATGACTCTGACAGGTCACTCTTTTATTAGAGTTAGTCTTTAGGCTGACACTTGCCTATTGAAGTTGCAGTTAGAGCTACTCCTTTGCACTTGGACCACACAACAAATGGTCAAGAGTCCCAAATAAGACCTGAGACCATCAAGAGCTAAAGGAATTGGGAACTTCACAAGTTCTTCTCAAATAGGATGTGACAAGCAGCACCCTGTGGGGGATCCAGCTTTGTGGAGAATTGGCCAGGGCTGACCATGTTAACCGGTGACCTTCAAGCTCATTTGTCTTACAAATCCTCAAGGCCAGCAAAACTCCTCAAGACAGCATATGATATTGCTGTAGGAATCATGTTTAAACTGTCCAAAGACACAGACATTGGCCACGTGTCTGTCTCTGAGCCAACATATAAGTCATAACTGATACAAGGTTTAATAGGTTTTTTGTAGGTTTTTTTTCTGTTATAGATAAGGCGTGAAATCTTAGAATATTTTTGTCTGGTTTTAAACCTTTCAGAGGTTTGCTTATCTCGAAGAGCTAACCCCCTATGAGCAGAACAGGAGCAAAACAGAAGCCAAGGCCACAAGACTCACTGAAACCAGACCTGAGGCCTGGATGAGCTCCAGGGATGATCTGAGCTTGTGCAAGACACCAGGGGTGAAAAGTTTAGGTGAGGAAGACTACTAACTTCATCCCTGAGACCCCTAACGATCACTACCAAGACGCAAAGGGGCAGAGAACTAATTTTAATACGAAGCAGGGATAGCTACTGAATATGTATAGGCGTATTATGTAATCTCATGCATATGTAATATTATAACCACAGAAAATGACCATGTTCGGCACGCACACCTTTGGGAGCAATCCTGTGCGCGTCCAGCACTATAATAAACATACCTCCTTTATAACCCTCTACGGTTGTGAAGCTGCTGTTCTGTGTGTCAATAACTATATAGAATGGAACTTTTTATTGAGAAATCTGCGTGCGACATCCAAGCCACTCACCTGGAAGTCCCCAGTTTGACCAAGGCAGGACAAGAATCTGAGGTTTCCAGACAAGCACCCCCAAGAGGGTGTCTTGTTATGTGCAGTTTCACTTCATCTGAGGAATCATCAAGAAAACTGGTACGTTCTTGTAAAAAGTCTTTCCACAAATCGGATTTTTCTGCAAAAACAAATTAAGCATTTTCCAGTTTTTTCCACTGTGACCTAGTTGTACTTTCTTCCTGGCAGATATCCCTGAGAAATGGCATATAAAACACAGAAATGTTGATTTGCCATGTTCTACCTCAGTCTGATTTAGCATAACACTGCAGTATTTTTCTGTGTCTTTTAGATCCCCAATCACTTGATTACTGAGTTGCATCATTGCTGAACCCTGGCCCATAAAAAAATGAGGGAACACAATGACAGTCAGCCAAAACAACACAAACAGCTGTTTGTCTAGACATATTAGCACTGTCCTGAAACCTTGGCAGGCTGGTGACACAATCTGAAAAAATTTGTACCACTATTCTTGAAATGTTTTATTGTGTTTATGTAAATCTACTCATTTATTTTCACTGGAAAACATAAAAGTGCGGGCAAAAGAAATCATGAATCATTTCCCCCTTGGTTCCTAACTAACATTATGATTCAAAGGTAGGTATCTCCAAGCTTTTTCTCTAATGAGAGACTCCCAAGAATAGCATATTCTATAACATGAAGGGACAAATTAATAACAGTTACGATGTAATTATTTTCTTTCTCTTATGTGTGCATATTTTGCTGTGGCAATTATTAGTTTATAAGCCATTAAGTTATTTGCAACGCCAATTTGATGTTCCACCTCTGATTTAATTAGTAGAAGACAGTCCCTTTGCAGTAAACAAAAAAAAGTTTAACTTGTTTAAAAATCTCAGAAGAATTTATCATTTAATTTCTTTGTTGTTTTTGTTTTTTTTTTATATATTCACTTCTAATTATAAATAGATGGCTTTGTTTAATTAAAACGTGCACACAAACTCCACTCCACAAAATTTGTAACAGATCACCAGCAGTGACATGAGGCATTAATAGTCCCCACACAATCACTCTGTTCCCAGTTCCTCAAATTTGAAGAAAAATAAATAAATTTTAAAAAAGAAAACAAATGGGCTCTAACTTGACCGAGACATAAAAAGATGTTGATATCTGCAGTCAGAACAAGGAAAGAAGTGTTATAATCACAGGCTAGATCTTTGGGTACTTCACTTCCCCTACCCTTGTGTGATTTTTCAAAGTTACGTCAGCTTGTCAGTGATCCAATGTGCGACTTTTCCTGACTTCAACCCAATTGCACCTTTGAAAAATTGAGCCCTTTAAAAGTAGGGCACCTTTGAAGGCTGAGTCCTATGCCATGTGTCTCCAAGTTTCAAGAATATTTATTGGGTAGAGATAAACCAACTTTCTTGGGTGCTCAGAAGGGGTTTAGACTTAGACAGAATGAATAGGGGGATCAGAATTTGACCCCCTGTTTTTGTCACTTTAATATTTGGCATTTCTGTGGTCTAAAAAGACTAGGGAAATCATTTAAGAACTAATGAAGAGCTATTTACCTCCTAAATCTTCTTCCCTTGAGTAATGAAATAATTACCCTCCCATAATCATGGAAATATTCAACTTGAATCTTAAATTGAGCTGTTGTGAAAAGTGGTAGTGATGTTACATCGGTGATCACCATGGTAACATTTGGAAACTGTGCTGTCATCAAGCCAAGAATATAGTTTTGCTTTTCCCATAAGAACAGTATAAAAGACCGTATCTGAACTCTTCCAAGATCCCATAATGATAAGTGAAAGCGAACATTTATCTGTATTACCCACTGGGACAAAGGCTTAAAAAAAAAAAGAAAAAAAAAAGGCAACCCCCCTTGAAAACCTCACAACCAAACCATCAGCACACTGTTGATAAACTGAATTGCTTCGTAATGTGATATTACTGTTTGTTAGTTTTGTTTTGTTTACTCTCTGTACATTAACTCAAGGTGAATCTCAAAGGAATAATGTGGTAGGATTACAAGGAGAAATCAAAAGATTTTATTTGCATAACTTAGATAATTAGACATCCTGAAAACTATCAGAGCAGTTACTTGCCTTCAAAACTGTGGCTCTTTTACAAATGAGCCCCCTCCTTCTGCTCGATTCTTTGATTTCTAATGTAGTATGATTTTCTAAACGGGCCATGTTCACTTCAGGCTACCCAGCCCAAGTGCCCCAAGCCTAAAGCTTGCTCACTGTTCAAGGGTCAGCTCACTGGATGATCAATACTAAGAACGTGGTATTCATTAAGAGTCTGATACAATAAAAGATCATACTGTGAATATTCACCCTTTACAGAAATGGTCTGAGATCAAAACCTCTCAGATTATGTAAAATACACAGGACAGTACAGAATAGATGGGGCAGTTTTGCTGCCTTTTAGTAGAAACCAGGGGATGAACTCATCCACCACAAATAAGTGACCAGAGGCTTTCTATCAAAACCAAAAGGGCTAAATGTCTCCCAACTCAAAGATACTGTGGTTTTCGCATTGACAGCTGCTTTTCTGCCTAAATACCGCAGTACTATTCAAAAGGGAGATTAGTATCTAGGATACTAATTTTCATGGAATCATGGAATTGCCAGATTTGGAAAGGACCTCTAGAGATTATCTAATCCAACTCCCCTGCTAAAGCAGGATTGCCCAAAGCACATCACTCAGGGCTGCATCAAGGCTGGGCTTGAAG
Source organism: Pedionomus torquatus (assembly GCA_013398155.1). Taxonomy (NCBI): domain Eukaryota; kingdom Metazoa; phylum Chordata; class Aves; order Charadriiformes; family Pedionomidae; genus Pedionomus; species Pedionomus torquatus. Next base: position 215,118 of record VZRU01001487.1, on the reverse strand, counting down.
GTCTGCAGAGAAGGGGAGACCCTCCCTGGGCAGCCTGTTCCAGGGTTCTGTCACCCTCACCATGAAGAAGTTTTTTCTTATATTTGAATGGAACTTCCCATGTTCCAGCTTGTGCCCATTGCCCCTCATCCTGTCTCTGAAATCAACAGAAAAGAGTCTAGCTCCATCCTCCTTCAACCCACCCTTTAGATACTTGTAAGCATTAATAGGGTCTCCTCTCAGTCTTCTCTTCTCCAGGCTAAAGAGTCCCAGCTCTCTCAGCCTTTTCTCATAAGAGGCATGATCCAATCCCTTAATCATCTTTGTTGCCCTATGCTGGGCCAGTTGAGGCCTCACCAATGCAGAGTAGAGGGGAAGAATGACTTCCCTCAACCTACTGGCCACACTTTTCCCTATGCAGCCCAAGATTTCATTGGCCCTCTTAGCGACGAGGGCAAATTGCCAGCTCACAGATAGTTTACTATTTATCAGGACCCCCAGATCCTTCTCCTCAGAAGCGCTCTCCAGCAGGTCCTCCCCTAACCTATATTGGTGCCTGGCATTCTTCCTCCCCAGATACAGAATCCTACACTTGTCCTTGTTGAACCTCATTGAGTTCTTCTCTGCCCAGCTCTCCAGCCTATCCAGGTCAACCTGGATGCTGGCACAGTCCTCTGGAGTGTCAGCCAACCCTCCCAGTTTGATATCATCAGTGAACTTGTGGAGGATACACTTTGTCCTCTTATCCAGGTCATTGATGAATATGTTGAACAAGCCTGGACTGAGTATTGGCCCTTGGGGAACATCAGTGGTTACAGGCCTCCAACTTGACCCTGCTCCATTAATTACTGCTTTCTGAGTTCTGTCACACATCCAGCTCTCAGTCCACCTCACTGCCCCCTCATGTAACCTGCAGTTTCTCAGTTTCCTAATGAGGATGTTATGGGAGACAGTGTCAAAAGCCTTGCTGAAGTCAAGGTAGGTGACATCTGTTACTCTTCTCTCATCCAGCCATCTAGTTATAACATTAAAGAAGGCTATTCACATTGATCAAGTGTGATTTACCCTTTGTAACTCCATATTGACAACTTCCAATTACTTCCCGTTCTCCTTTATGTTAAGGATAGAGAAACAGAACTGTCATTGATGCTAGGGCACACACTGCTGTGGAAATAGTAGACAAGATGCCCAAACTACATGTGCATTTTACAGGTGAAATAAGGAGGATTTTTTTTTTTTTCTTAAAATGTATAGTTCATTAAAAATCCAGATCATAAAATAGATTTTCAGAAAGGTTGATAATTCTTGCAAATTACCAGGAAGTGGAGGATTACATTGTCATTTAAAGGACATTATTTCAATGATGAATCAAGATACCTGAGGAAAATTCACCACTCATTCTTTGGGCAGTATAAGGCAAGCTTCCTTCCAGGACTCTGTGGTGAAATAGCAAGCAGCAAATGAGGTGGGAACAGTAATAAAGGCAACATATCCAGGATCTAAATAGATCTTTAATTTCTCTTGATCTAGCAAGTGATTTACAGAGTGCATAGTGGATTTCTAAAGGCCTAACCTTCATGTAGTTGTTTCTGAGTTAAACTATTATTTGATAATGATGGGATTCATATCTCCTAACTTTAGCAACCTAAAACCTAGGTAGCTAGTAAAAACTGGCTTTCTTTGTGGCCAGTGACAATGAGTGGGCAGATATACAAAAGTTAATATACTCTGTCTTAAAAACCTGACATCCACAAGACAACATCCATGTTGTCTCTACCTATTCTCTGTTTTGCACAGGGAAGTTTTATCTCCTAAAGTTTGCATTGCATCTGCTAAACTCTGAATTTCTTAAACAGCTGTTACTACACATAAACTCCAGCCTTAATCAAAGGGAGGACTGTCCACACTTGCTTATCAACAACATCAAGCCTGGGATGTGACTACCGCAATGCCAACATTTAGCCTGAAGCTCCCTGCAACCCAGTAGTTACAGTGACAAAGTGGACCATTGCAAAAGGCAGGCAAAATTCTGTCCTGGTGAAACAGAAGCAGAGGCCACAAAGGATTCTTCTGTCTGCTTAGCACGGAAGGAGAAGATACAGATACTGCAGAAGGAAGTAGAACTCAAGATTACTTTGACGGATGTAAAGAGGTGCTGAGGCAGAAACAGCATGTGGTATCAAGTAAAAAAAAAGAAAATCAACAAAAAAACCCTGCTTTATCCAAGCACAGATAAGGACAACTCACAGACTTTTAGAGTGCTCCAAAGGCATAGATCAGTGTGGAGCGTTAGCCTTTGAGCAGCATTTCTTTCTTCTATGGACAGCAGGGGCATCTGACTAATAAAAGATCGCCTACAGTTCACTCTTGGAGACTTTAGAAGCTGTAAGAGGCCTCTTTATTCCTGGAGAGCCTGGGATAACATTTTAACAGATGACACACTCATAGACTATGGTCGCGTGAAAGAAACAGCAGATTTCTTCCCTGGAAGAAGTTCTGAATCAAACACCCCTTTCACTGACTCCACTCTCCAAGCCATTTTAAAGGTGCCTGACAGTCTGTGGTCACTGTCCTTGAAAGCCTTCCTATTTTCCTAAACATAGCACTTTCAAGTCATAGGCCAGTTTGTCTCCTCAAGTGGGATCAAATGGATTATCCTCTCATGACCCCTTCCAAGAGCTGCTCTCTGGAACAATCCTGGTTCTGGTCAGGAGACCAAAAGGGGCTCAGCACCCTCTCAGAACCTGTCAGTAAATCTGTGGACACAAGAAAAAGCTCTTTCAAAAGTAAAGTTTTAGCTCTTTGCCAAAGAATACACAATTTAGGAAAATAGGTCCAAAGCACAGAAGAGTGTTATCTAAACATTTCATTACCTCAGCACAACCACTTTATTCCAAATAAAGATGGATCCAGCTCATTCCTGCCTCTCCTGGAAGACACAGCTGTCTTGCTTATAGTACTCCCCCCTCTCTGCCTGTGTCCGTCTGCACAACCTGCTAACGAAACCTTCTTCTCTTTAATGAGAAGTGTAAGGATTGAGGAAAAATAAGCTTTGTCCACATAAAGAATTATCTTTTTTAGGTCAGGTGGGTTCATGACACATGTATTCATGAATTAATATCTTCCCCTATACATACTCCAGGAGTAGTATCTAGGATGGATTCTTATCTCTGCCTCATTCTCAGCCCTTTTGTTTCTTCCAGAATCTCTTTGATTAATACTGGGCTGGCTAATTAAGGTCTTTTTATTTATCAGAAGCAAAGCCTATGGCTGTCTTACACTGTTTAGAGTCATGTTAGAGTTTAGGGTGTATTTAATGAATAATTTATAAAATGAATACTCTACAGGCTACAGTTCCCATGTAAAGAGACAAATGCCATACAGCCATCATTCAAAGGTATACCCTGCTGGAGAATAAGTTTCTGCCTTGATGTTGGAGCAGTAATCTCATCCCTCATTTGCTACTTGCTTGTCTTGGCCACAGGATTATATAAGCAAGAAAATGCCATGCCATGAAAACTTTTTCACTGACTATTCTGACAACAATTCACAAGATCCCCTAGAGAGCTAAAAAGAAAACTAAGAGTTCTGGGTGGTCGCTGTGGGTGGTACAGTGTCTGGCCCTACCCTACGCCCTCCCAAAGTAGCAGGTTATGATCTACACACAGCCAGACCATTCACTTCTCACACTTGGGGGACACATGCACAACAGGAGCAGATTCCCTGTATGTGGAGAGTAAGGAAAGAAAGGAAGAGACATTTATTCATCAGCACAGTGCACCAGAAAATACTTCCATTATTCATACTTTCATGAAGTAGTGCTCAGAGTAAGAGCTCATCAGGGAAAAAAGTGAACTACTAGCAGCTCCCTCGTGCCCAGGTTTGCATGCAATTGCTCAGATTAGAATTTGTCACTCATTTTACACTCATGTAGGAGACAAAGGAGAAGCAAACAGCAGGAAAAGATACAAAATGTCCTCTACCCATGTCCTACCAAGGGAACAATTGTCCTTAAAACCCACCCATATTAGGTACTTGTTTGTTTCTAAATGAACACTGAGTATCCGTAGCTACCTCTGATAGCTTATTCTAGTGATTTTCACACTATAACATTAATATCCCTCATTATTAGGAATTTTTTAAAATATATAACCTGCATTATGTTGAAGCCCACTTTACTTATTCTTTGCAGACATGGAGAACAAATTATTTTTCTTTTTATAGTAGCTATTTCTTTATGTTCTGCTTATTGTCATATGCTTACACACACAAACACATTTCAGTATTTATTTATGCTCAATTACTCCTCCTCCAACTATTCCTTGCAGGTCACAACCTCTGAAAACTCACTGCCCTCCTCTCGACTACTTCTGTTTGGTCCACAACTTCTGTGAAGCAGAGTATCTGAAACTGGAAACAAAACATTGCTCCTCATGTTTATATTCTAGTACTTAATTTGAAATTTTTGCAAGAGCTTGCCAGTTTTTACTTGCTTCTGACCTGTGGTCCACCATGATCACCACATTACTTTCTGCAAAACTCTTATTTCACCAGTACTCTCCATGTAGATTATGTAGATTTGTAAACTCCATGTCTCACTCCCCATTGGCAAGTTCCCTCAGTTTGGTGGCACTTGCAAATTTAATAAACTACTCTGTAGCCCATTAGTTAGGTCATTAATGAAAGCAAGAATAATACCAGATCTAGAACAGAAACTCTTGGATGCTCACACAACACATATTTTGGTAGTGGACTTTTGTTAGCTACTTGCTGTATACATGTCTATATATTTTGATGCCATTCCAGCAATTGGAATAAAGCTAGGTGTTCTGTAAATTCCTCACTTCTTCCCCCCTCTTTATACATAATTGCTATGTTTGCATTTTCTAGCACCTAGGTAACTTGTCTGTCCTTCTGAAGTTCCTACAGATAACTGTTAGAAGCTCTGAGAGTTCACAGAATCATAGAATAGAATCATAGAATCACCTAGGTTGGAAGGGACCTTTTAAGATCATCTAGTCCTACCAATGGGGGAAAACACAACAAAACACAACAAAACACAACAAAACACAACAAAACACAACAAAACACAACAAAACACAACAAAACACAACAAAACACAACAAAACACAACAAAACACAACAAAACACAACAAAACACAACAAAACACAACAAAACACAACAAAACACAACAAAACACAACAAAACACAACAAAACACAACAAAACACAACAAAACACAACAAAACACAACAAAACACAACAAAACACAACAAAACACAACAAAACACAACAAAACACAACAAAACACAACAAAACACAACAAAACAACCATAATCAACCATAAACAACACACCACACAACCAAACACTAAGCCATATCCTTAAGCCATATCCTTCATCAAGCAGCCCATTAAGTATCAACAACAAAGTTCATCCGCCCAGCTGGCATGAAAACACCCAAATTTTGTAAACACTGCGTAAGATGTTTCTTCCTTATTCTTTCCTGGTGGTGCTGATATTATGCCACCTTATTGCAGCTGACCTTTATACTGAAATCTCACACAAAAGGCAGGACACTTGAGCCTTTCCACTGTCACCCTCAAACAGCCTTCCCAATCTCTTGAATATCTCCTCTGATTTATATGCTTGCAGTTGGTCTTAGCAAGCTGACCTAGTTTCCACTTTGTGCAATCTCCCTTCTCGTGTTTGAAGTATGTGAAGAGCTCTTCACATACTCTTACTGTATTTCCCATCTTTCCTCCTCAATGGGATAATTCGCACTGTGTCTTGTAGAGTTTCTTTAAGGAACTGCCAGGTCCCTTCTTACCTTCTCACCTAGACCAGCCTCCTAACAATCCTATCCCCACTGTGTCTGCAGTAGACATATTTAGACTAATCTTATTTCTGACCAAGAGCATCAAGGATCACAAAAATCAGGTCTGTACTAAAATTATTTTTTATTTCAGTTACTGAACTGTTGGATAAACAGATTTTTTACTTTATCCAGGAGTGGCTGAATTAATCTATACTCTTCCACATCTCCTGAACAGCAGCTTTCCTTCCAACATTTTTAAACTGAGCAATATGGAATTCATTAACAAGTGAAAGATTAAAATAGTCACTAGTCACGACTTCCAGTAAAAATAACATAAAGATACTTACAGGTGAAAGCTCTACAGTTTATTTTTCTTGAGATGTTAGTCTACGATTCCAGTCTCACTTTTCTTGGATATCTTTGGCTCCAACCCATTCAATCTTTTTCCTTGAAGTCATTTTGGTCAATATCGTAAGCATCTTTTGGCATTGCTGCACAAATAACAGGCACAAAGAGCAAGAAATGTGATGTACTACAAAACTAGAGCATAACTCAATCTTTTAGATCCGCATCTATTGAGTTCTGGGTTTTAGGGGGTTGTTACAGCTTTTGACAGCTTTATTCAACTGCTTTTGATAGAGTTACTAAGGTTTGGATTCCCTTCACTTTGAAGTGATCCCAAGCTCCTAACTCGAAGTAAGCACAACTTCTTTTAGACCAAACATGAAAGCGTGAGAATTTTCAGTGCATAGTACAATATTGGAAAAAAACCATCCCAAACTATCCAATAATAGTGATTTTAGAGCAAGAGGGACCAAGGATTGATCCTTATACTCTAATAAAGGTTACAGTGAAGACATAAGGAGATAATTAAATAATCTCAACTTTTCAAAGCAATCTAAGTAATTTAAGAGCACATCTATGTCATTGACTTACTCTTTTGTTATTTAGCCACCTTTAAAAATCCCTGCTCTGTACTACCAAAATATTAGTTCTCCCAGTTTCAAACATTACTGAAAAAGCATAGATTGCCTGGAACTGGGCTACTGTTTATAATGCAAATTAGTAAGTATTTTTTTCCCTCATAAAAAATGATTAATTTACAATGTTTAGCAAGTTTACATTCTGGTCCAGACAAGATAAATCATTCACACAAAATTATACTGAAATCCAGTCAACATATCTTTAGTAAATATGCTTTGAAGTGTTGGAAATGAGATAGCTGGCAATTTTTAATTTCCCCCTCCCCACCCCCAAACTCTTAAGAGAACAATACCTGTATATACCAAGTTTTCCTAAAATACCATTTTCAAAGAGTTCACAAGGTAAACATAATTTAGAATACCTTGATCACAAGTGATTGCTGAAAATGAGCTTCATACTGACAAAAATATTCTGTACTTCAACTACTCAGGGTTCAAGACTTGAAATAATTTCACCCAACTGACATTCTAACATCAAGGCAGAGCTAGGAAAGACAAAAAGCTACAGATATGAATGCAATAACTTTCAACTACCACACAGGAACTGAAAAAAAATAAATGGATTATCTATTGATTATCTACATAAAATAAGGTATTGTCTGGTCCATAATTTGCAGATGACCTAATAACAACACAAATATCCGTATTTCTCACAAATATATAATTATTTTTAAAAAAGGTTATTTAATTATCTCTAATCATATACACTTATTCAACTTTAACTGCATCCCAAGATGAAGTTCTGTCCTCAAAATGCTGTGCCATTCTCCAAGTAGAGGGTGGTACATGAGAGTATTCATGTTTGATGGGCCAGTTGTCCTGAAAGTGCAGTAGCGCCTACTCAGACAACATCCAAAAAGTGAAACCTTAAGTACCATTTTCTCATTATTCTTCAGAGACAGAGGGGGGAGGGGACAAGAATTGGACTTTAACACCAAGAAGGTCTGGTGGACAGAGAAAATAGCATCAGCTTTATTTTTGCTTGGTTTGTTTCATATCCACAGAGAAAAACAGAAGCCAATACCATATATATTCTCCTTGTTTTACTCACCATTTGAGAAGGGGCAAGGAAAAAACAGGGTGCTCATTTACCCCCATTGCTAAGTGATAGAGATGAAGATGATGTTACATTGCACAATGTCCAGTCAAATACACTACACAGAAACGTGCAAAGAAGTAGTCTTAAAACTTTAAGTGATGCGCCTAATAAAACTATTTTGATGAAAAACTGTTTCATGTTCAAGCTGTAAACTATCAAAGGTAAAAGCCAGACAAGAGATACCAGATATTTTATATAATGCAGCTTTTCCATATCATAATGTAAAATCCATGTTCTTTGCTAAAAGCACAGGGAATGTGACTTTTCCTAGATTTCCTGTTGTCACCAGGCTTAGAGTTGCTCCCCACTTACTCCTCTGGCCATCACTCGTCCCAGGACTCAGCCACGACCACATGGGAAATGGCACTAAAGACAAGAGCTGCAACAGCAACGGCACCACATCTTCACATTGCAAATCCCGTAGTCCAGCCTGCCGATGTTGAATTAACATTTGCAACTACTCTATCCTAAATCTTCTCTTGTGAATTATCAGCAATTGGACTAGGATACAGGTATGCACTGCACTTCAAAGAGAGGAGGAAGCGGGCTTTGGCTGTGGACGTGCTCCGCACAGAAACCAGTGGCTGCTTCAGTGACCAGGGAGCCCAGACCAGTCCCTTCTAGCCCTGTTTCCATGATATGTGCAGCACTGGGAGAAGCTGTTCTAGCTCAGAGGTTTACAGCCTGGGTTGACAATGAAAACTTTTTTGGAAGGCCATCTAGAGACTAGAGAAAGGCATTATTTATTTACACAATTCATCACTAAAACAGGATTTTTCTTTCTGATTAATTTTATTGATACAAACAACTTATATTATTCCCTCATAAAAGTTAATAAAGAGCAACACATGGTACTTGAATTCATGCCATTGGCAATACCACAAAATGTTAATTGAAACAGCAACAAACCACTAGCTTGCCACTGTCTGACTGGCCGAAGGTTGTTGTGATGCGACACACTGACTTGTGCCGAAGGTTGTTGGTAATGGGATGCTTTCTTATTATAGGTACATTACACTGGATTGACAGTTCAGTCGTACAGGCCAGAAGAGGTAAGAGCTGAAAGCAAATTTCTTTCTGTTGATTTCTTGCCACTACCCACTCACTTATTGTTGTTTTATTCATTTATTCTCATTCTCATTTATTCTCATTTATGGATGTGAAAATAGAAAACTACAGGCCAGTCAGTCTCACCTCTGTGCCTGGCAAGATCATGGAGCAGATTCTCCTGCAATCTCTGCTAAGGCACATGGAAAATAGGGAGGTGATTGGAGACAGCCAACATGGCTTCACCAAGGGCAAATCCTGCCTGACAAATTTGATGGCCTTCTATGATACTGCCACAAACTTGGTGGACAAAGGCAGGGATGCCATCTTCCTGGACTTATGCAAAGCATTTGACACTGTCCCACATGACATCCTAGTCTCCAAACTGGAAAGTCATGGGTTTGATAAATGGACCACTCGGCGGATAAGGAACTGGCTGGATGGCTGCACTCAAAGGGTTGTGGTCAACGGCTCAATGTCCAAGTGGCAGACAGTGACGAGTGGTGTCCCACAAGGGTCAGTACTGGGACCCGTGCTATTTAACATCGTCAGAGACATGGACAGTGGGATTGAATGCACCCTCAGCA
>VZRU01001487.1:73419-205535 GCA_013398155.1 Pedionomus torquatus | reverse complement strand
CTGTGTCCAGCTCTGGAGTCCTCAACAGAGAAAGGACATAGAACTGTTAGAACGGGTCCAACGGAGGGCCACAAAGATGATTAGAGGGATGGAGCACCTTCCCTACCAAGACAGACTGAGAGAGCTGGGGCTGTTCAGCCTGGAAAAGAGAAGGCTCTGGGGAGACCTTATAGCAGCCTTCCAGTATATGAAGGGAACCTACAGGAGAGCAGGAGAGGGACTCTTTGTCAGGAAGTGTAGTGATAGGACAAGGGGTAATGGTTTTAAACTGGAAGAGGGGAGATTTAGATTAGATATTAGGAAAAAATTCTTTCCTGTGAGGGTGGTGAGGCACTGGAACAGGCTTCCCAGGGAGGTTGTGGATGCCCCATCCCTAGAAGTATTTAAGGCCAGGCTTGATAGGGCTTTGAGCAACCTGGTCTAGTGGGAGGTGTCCCTGCCTTGGAACACGATGATCTTCAAGGTCCTTTCCAACTCTAACCATTCTATGATTCTATCCATAGAAACATTACCTGTTCCAGCTCTTCTGGCCTTCCAGACCTTGAAAGACTGATGGTTATTCAGATCCATGAGTCACCTCTTCATCAGCAAATCCTGACATCACTTGTTTTAAGAGTTAGATTCTGAGAACTTTGTCCAGCAGCATTTACTCAGGGAACAATCTCTTTGACATTAACAGAAGTTCTTAAGGCAAGCTGCTACTTGGTGTGAATAAAATACAGCCCTTGGTTATTAGTGGCTATCCTTCATGCTATACCACTCATATGGTTCAACCATCTATTTTGCAGGAGTCAGGCATTGGTATTTCCATGCAGATGTAATTAAATCTTTACTGAAAAGAGGAAATGCATTGTGAGGTTGTATGCAAATTCTGAGGAAAAAAAAAAAGAAGTATAAGTCAGATTTTTAAGGGCCAATCTCATTTTATAAATTACTCTGAAGGAAACAAAGCAGATGAAAACTTCAGGCTTATTTCCTCTCATAATTTATTTCTAGGAAAATAATAGTCAGAAATTAATTTCTTGTCTATGAAACAGTTTTACTAGGAGATCGTTTTAAAAAAAAAAATTGTAGAGTTTGAATATCATTGTTCATAATGCCGTACCCTGTTTGTAAGCAGAAAAAAAATCCTTCTTCTTGAGTTTACTTGGCTTATACACAACTAGATAAGAAGACAGATTTTTTTTTAAAGAAATAAAACCTTTTCAGTATTTGCTAGGTATTGTTTCTAGTCTTCATTTTTGATTTCTGATAATAAATTTCATTTAACTGCTTGACTTAGACCTGTCCTGGGTAAGACCTACTTGATATTCTCAATCTTTTCTTCCTGAATTTGGCAGAAAATGAAGCAGCACCTTCTGCTGCTCTTTTACCAAGCCTTACAACGCTGTATCCCTATATGGCACGAAAGGCTCCAAATCTAAAGATAATCACAGCCACATGACTGAAGGGGGAGCCAATTGTATGCAGATCTAGGATCCAACACTGTAAGGTTAATGCCTCCTTGTTGGAAGTGTATAATCATTTTGAAGTATCTTCTTTGGATTTGTTTTGTGCTTTTGTTGTTTTGCTGTGTGGTTTTGTTATTTTTTTAAAGAATGACAAAAAAAAAAAAAAAAAAAAAACCAGAACCTAATTTTATGTGCCTGGGAGTAGCTATCTAAGCTTCAGGCAATACAAACGCTGCTATTACTGGGGAGTAAAAGCTCTGCATAATTAACAAACATCATCAGCCTTACAGTTCCTGTAGAATGTAGTAAGTTCTTTGCCTGAAGGCTGCTCTCAGCCTAGTAAGTCTGTTTACCCTGTCCAAGATTAGATTAGTTTAATTATTATGAAAAAGACTGCTAAGATCTTACAGCCTAATTATGCAAATGTTTCTAAATGTTCACAAAAGTAATTTATTTATTTGGAGATAAATGAATCTGTTTTGTCATAAACCAGATTGCAGTCCTGGCAATGTACAAGCAGGGTTATGTGCCCTTAGGCATATCTTTCACCACAAATATCAGTGGGACCCCTGGATTACAACACTTACAAATACATAAATGTTTTTAGCAGGTTTTTATTGTTTTTGTAAATTATAGTAATCCCAGAAAGAACTATCACAGGTTTAATACTCACCAACCCTGTTATGAAAACAGGGTTTCTCAACAGAAGCATTTAAAAGATGCTAACAGCTAAAACATTCCTAGTAGACCTATTAAGATGCACCTGTTTTATTATGCTTTGGAACGGATATCTTCAAAAGAGTTCTCCTTTTCTAGTACAGACTCTTGCTGCTAAAATAACCTGCATCAATAAAGTACTACTATTCTAAATAAGGTGGTACTGTTCTTAAGGCATACAGTGATAACCTTACCTGGAAGCAATCCCTTTTACATTAGGAAATTTGCAGGCTTTCCTCATAAACCTCACCACAGCTTAGAGATTTAATTCTTCATCTATTTGTAATTACATGACAACACATGAAATAGATGCAGAAAAACTGTTCTATATTTAGCTCCCGCTCTAGTTTCATTGCTATTATCATGGAGATAACCCCTAGGCAGCACACTGCTGCCTTCTGTGAACTCATGCACATTCAAGGCAAAGTATTTAAATTTTGGAATGGTAGACACTTAAAAACCGGTCTTGACCACAAAGCAAACTGAAAAGCTTAACATGTTGCACAGCTATGTAAAATTAAGTGGGTCATAAACACAAATGGAGACTGCCTTTTAAAGAGTTCAAATCTTTTCTTAATGAGACAACTCATCTGCAGGCAGGGGCTATTTTGTGTACTGCAAAGCATACATCCCTGACTCTCAGAGGCATCAACTTTGCAGAGACCTAAACTGCAGGCGCCTTTAAAAAAATAAATGTGAAAAGTTTAGCTGAATGTTAGTAGCAAGCAGGTGAAACACAATCCACACCTCTGTTAAACTGGGGCATTTTGAGCCAAGTTCATTTAAACTGTAATGTCAATTTGATGCAGTACTGCCTTCTGCCATCAATGTTTATTTTCTACTTCAGACAATAGCATGACATTTTAACAGAAACATATTGCATTAAAATCAATGCAGAGTGACTTCTTGATTTGTTTATAAATTAACCATTCCTTAAATAAGCACTGCAATAGCTCTATATGGGAATTATACCCACAGTTCTCCTGTGTATTAAATGGAGGATGTGAGCGATGATTTTAACTGGCTGCTATGACATCACCATTATCATGGATATTCAAGACATTAGAAGCTGCTTGCTGTCAGTTAAATGATCACATCTCAAGTGCACCTGCTTTATAATTATTCATTTGGAGCAGGATCATTAACATATTCCTTAAGTCATTTAGAGGCAATTTGACTCTACAGTAATGATTTTTTCCCTCTTTGTAACAAATTAATGAGATATATATAAATACGTGAGTACAAATGAAATTCACACAATTCATACCGTAATTAGTGTACGCCAAAGGTCTGAAGGTTGTCTAACTTGCATTTTTCCTGTAGTAGACGGCTATTCTGCAACCACTTAACAGCTACAATACTATAAATGGTTCTTTCAGAAGAAAGATATCTGTCAATGTAATTTTCTTTCAATGGTGATACCAAGGTTAGTAGTTGGGTTAGATATTGGCAATTTGGAACTAACATTTGTGGTCCAGGCTCAAGAGTTTAAAAGATGACTAAGAAGCTAGGGGTTTATTAAGTCTATCTATTCAACTACATAAATAGCAGAGCTTATCCAGTATCACCAATGTAATGAACTTATACCAGTTTCAAATACGTAGGATTGCTATAGGCTAGACAATTTTGAGATTCATATGGTTAATTGGCAAGTGTCTACAAATAGAGGGACATGTCCATGCACCTGCAACACATAATAAACATTGGTAACTTGTTTTAGGATTTCCCATAGTATGCAGGCTGACAGAACTTCCCTAAAACTGTAAAACCTCCGTCATTAGTGCAAGATAGTGCTGATCTCATCTTGGCTTGTATACAAAGCTTTTTATAGAGGACATTACTGCTGGGGTGAAGGATGCTGTAAGACTGTCAGAAAACTGCAATGCACACTCATTTTGGCCCAAAGAAACCTCTGTCCTCTAACAACTGAAATGCAATAATTGCCTACTCTAGCCAACAACTTTTCCTCACTTGGAAGATGTGGTGGCTTGCAAAAATGTACAGCGGCATTTGCACAGATCATTCCTATATACTGTTTCCCCTTAGTGTGTCATTAACCAGTATCATTCATAGAATCAGAGAATGTTTAGAGTTGGAAGGGACCTCAGAGATCATCAAGTTCCAACCTCCTTGCCATGGGGAGGGACACCTCCCACTAGACCAGGTTGCTCAAAGCCCCATCCAGCCTGGCCTTAAAAATCATTGAATTTCTACAGAAAGGCATAGTGAGGAACACAGAATTAAATCAATTATTTTACTTTATTGTAAAACAATTCCCTCAATCATATGCAAGAGAGAAGCAGTGCGGCTCAGTGAACTATGGTGTTGAAATGTATATACTGGGCAGGCCTGTCTCCAGCAGCCGTTTTTGTTACATTGGCAAAACGATAGTGAGCAGACCTTCTGCAGGCACAGAGAAAAGACACACTGAGATGGGAACACTTCTTCTAACCCGGTCCCCTGGACATATTTACAAAACACCTGGCATTTGGGAAAATGTCATCTCTTACAAAGCTGCTCTTTCGGAGTGACTTGGGAGTGTCAGGAGAGACAGAGAGCAGGGGGAAAAATGTTTCCAGCTTCCCTTCAGTTTGACAGCATCAGATTCTGAGGTTACTAGAAAATCCCTGAATGTGTCCTCAGGCATGATACTACCTCTGAGTAATTTCTCTTGGACAAGTCCACGTGAGGAATTAGAAGTGGCTTTTTCCAAAAAGCAGCTGCATGTGAGCATAGGGAGCTCTGAGGTAGAAGTTTATAACACAAAGCGTAAAACCAAAGCATTTGGGATGATACACATGACTAACAGATACAGAAAGACTCCTGGATTTGTCTGCAATTATTTCTAGCTAGGCTTCCATTTAGATGTCTTGGCCAAAGAAAACAGTGTGATTTTCCCATTTGCTTATGCCACAGACAGGTTATCAGTCGGTGATGATGAACCAATAGCATATAAGAAACTTAGTAATGTGACAGAAACACCCCCAAGTTTCTGTGATCAGTTTCCCTATTTAACTTGGGGAAATTACAGCACCCTTTATGGAATAAGAGCATTATAAAAGTAATAGTTTGTTCCAGTTCCATAGTTACAAAATGTTGTGGTTACAATGTTCCAATTTGACAGGTGCATAAAAATTAAATTGACTTATTTACTGATGTCATTGGTAGGTGAAGGCACCACCATTATTACAAATGTTTCAGAAAGCTGAAGAATGCTAATTACCAAATGACACACTGGTCATAAAAATCAAAGCACAGAGACACTGGCATGGAAGCAAAAAGAAGCAGAATCCTCAGTATTGAAGCTGTAAACTACTCAGATTTAGATAATCTTACAATATAACAATACCCACTACACAGGATATGTATCATTCCAAGTATCGCTTAGACATAGACATTCAAAATGACTGTTTAGACCTTTGAATGTTACACTTACTCTATCAGTGTAATTTACTGTTTTTAATATACAACTGAAATCTAGAGAAAACAAAATGTTGGATTATAATTTACTTCAAATTACTGAAAGTCACTGCCTTCAACAGTGTATTCTGCATTATTTAAAAATAAGCATTTGCGCTCCCTGTTCTCCTGGTACAGCTCACGTCACCTTTACTGCACTAGATAGCTCTGATCTGCAGCCCTTTCTCAGGATCTGATGTTTATGGTGTGGCACTGGCAAGGCCTTGGGGTTTTACCACTCCCAAAATGAAATTCAAAAACTCACCGGCTCCCATATCAGCACCTAGATTGCACATCCCTACATACCAGCCGTGGTTAGCTATTCCCTTGCCAAGCAAGCAAGAATGGGCTTCTCAAATGACTTATCCTGTGCTGCACCATGACAGCAACCATTTAAAGCAATTCACAAAAAACACAGCATTGGCTATTCTTTCACCTAGTGATGGAAAGCATCAGTGTCATTGTAGAAAGTCAAAGGAAAGTTCCACACGTACATTCTCCTACTTCAGTGCAACCTCTTCCAGTGCTCAAGATACCTTAGCCTGTCTGTCAGGCTTGGGATAAACAGCAAGTCCTCAACCTGCAATTTCTTGGCACCCTGATTCTTCCCAGGGTCTGTGTCTCCCCCCTTTCCTCCCAGTCTCTCTTTCCCTCAAGACAGAGGAACAATAATTATCCCTGGTCATCAAGCGAGCCTTGGAAAAAGTAAACTGTGCTACTCTGGGACTGTTTCTGTGACAATTTAAAGCTGTGCATCCAAATTTTTATTACCTGTGCCAGCACTTTCCTTTTCCCTCTTCTAATTTTAAAGATCACTTTAAAGACTTCCTTAACATAAAGCTGCATTCACTCAGGCAGCAATGCACAAGTTTGAAGAAACCCACAATACACATCAGTATAATGCAGAGAACTCATCATGACTCATTCTTACTTTCCCCATGTTCACTGAAAGCAGTTTTACATTTGTAAACCACATGATACTACTGAAAACTACCTGAGTGCCTTCTCTGTGTGACAAAACTCACCGCTGCCAATTTGTTGGATTCAGAGCAGAGCAGTATCCATCCCATTCCTTTCCCCAGGCCCACCCAGCACCTGTCCCCCATCCTCAAGTCTCCCAACAGCAGACACCCCTGAGACCCCCTTCCAGCCCTCCTCAGCCCCCTTAGCCCCTGCCACTGCCTCCCCACAGCATCTGGGGCTTGCAGCCCCTTTTTAAGATGGCAAAAGGGAGGCAGGCGGACCCTGTTTGCTCTGAATTGCTGTATGGTTGGTGTGTGCAAGTGAGGCAGAGACCCCTCTTCCACCTACTAGTCAGCTGAAAATATACGCCACAGTAAAACAGTTACCTTTAAGACAGTAGCATTTACCAGCAGTTCAAGTACCTTGACATCTGACAAAAACTAGGGAAATATTATGGCATCTGTATGTCATACAGGCAAATAACCAAGCTTAAATAAAATGTTACATCATTTTTCATCTCTATTCAAGTAAAAAAAAAAAAAAAAAAAAAAAAACAAAATAAAGCAAAAACACGCTATGCAGTACTTCACTCTCAGAATAGATCTATTTCACTTTACTGAGGCTTTCTGTATCACTCACCACTGAGGTATCCAGAAACAACATGTTTTGCACATGAGAACAATAGCCTGTAAATTTCTGAATCTGAAATATTCATGAGAAATAGGTAATGCCATTTACAGCTTAATACACACACACTTGAGGCTTCTAATGAAAGATCAGAAAAAGCCAGAGTGCTATTCAGCATTATTATTTGTTTTTGACTATTATGACAGAGTCATTCTACACAGGAAAACAGGTAGCAGAGTTTGGGAATTTCCAGTTATAGCAGTCGCCATGTGGAAGAGATCTGTGGCTAAAGGGCAGGGGGTCCTTCAGCATTGCTGAGCAACTGCTACAGAACAGTAGCCCATCCAGTGGAAGGGAAGGCCATTTCCTAGAGCAGCGCTACTGATGGAGCAGGTCCACTCAGGGCTGACTCATCAGTTCGCATCTACTGGTAAACATGGAAGTCTCCGTTCCACTTGATAAGGGCTTCTTTCAGTTTGGCTTTTCTCGGAAAGGAAAATGTTATATCATTTGGTAGACAAAGTTTCTTTCAACTGAACGGCTAATCTGCGTTTTGAGATAGAAGAGCAACAGTCTGACAGTGTTACGGCTGATTTCATTTTCAAATCAACATTATCACATCATTACAGATTTCCCAGCTCTACACAACAATTATTCAGTTGATTCTTTCAGATTCCACACTTCACAAACACATATTCTTGGTAATACTTACAAGCTTTTAATAGAATTCAGTCCAATTTCCCAAACCTTGAATGTGGCACATCATAGATACATACTTTCCATACAAAACTGGCTTTGAATGAAGTATTGCAAATACTAAAATGCAACAGTCTGATGGTGCGGAAAACAAAAACAGATCAACCCACCAAGCACTATGTTAATTTCTGCAAAAAATCAAAGGTATGTTGCGATTATGCATGCAAAAAATTTTTCTCTAAATATGTATTTATTACTGATCTATCAAAAGACCACATTAAACTGAATTCAAATTTGATCTTTCCCTTTTTCATAGCTCATGAACCCTTTACAAAATACGGCAGAAAAACAACTGACATCTTTAAACCTAAATCAAGCTAAGTTTCCCACTAGTAATGAAATCAAGCATGTTGAAAGGGATCAACAGCTTTGATTAACAGGAGTTTCAGTGCCCTCAGAGCACCTGTCGACTACAGCACTGAAGGTAGCAGATAGTCTTAAGCTACTCACCACACAAATGCATAGATAGAGACTGACCAGAAGAACATACAATAGGCCAACTTACATGTTCACAGACAGAACGGTTCAGTCTGTCGCCTCTGCTTTCTCAGGGCAATTCAGTGACCTGGCACTGTTCTTCCTTGCCCCATGCAGGGGTTGAAAAGTGCAGCTTACCCCCTTGACTCAGGAAGAGAAGCTAGAACATTAGCTACCATTTTCACCTTCCATTTTTCAAGAGCTCAGGCCTTCCTAGACCCACACCACCTGCTCTTACCAGAAAGATGCCCTCTGCTTTTTTTCTTCTGCTTGAATGGGGAGTCCCTCTCCAGAGAAGACCTTGTCACTCCATTTTCACATGCTTTGCAGCTTCATTACAAGCATTTTGCACATCTCAGGCTGGAACCTGTATATGAGAACAGCTTTTTAATGTTCGCTGTAGCCTGGAAGAATTGTGCATTTATTCAACTGAAAACAGTAATGATGAAGGGAAAAATATTATTTTCAATTCTACTTCCACTGCACATTTCCTAGATGAGGCAGTGAAGCTTCATTTGCAGTCTGTTACAAAGCAAATCAAGACACATATTTAATATCTAAATTGCGCTCAGAAGCAATATGGAAAGAAGAGAAAGAAGAAACTGCTGATTATGTAGTTCAAGATGGGACCAAAGAACATGCTGTTCACATGTATCAAGTGCCAGCAGCCACATGCTGAAGCAGTATCATTCCCTGCACACTTAACGTGTGTTTGCGCAGAAACCAACGCATCTGCATAAATATTATAGGACACTCACTTGTAATTGAGGTCTCTCATCACAAAAATAAGGTCTACAGAATTAAGAGCTTCTGAAGTGCCTGGCATCTAAAAGTGGAAGATATGAAAGCAATCTTCCACAAGATGGCGCTCTCTCTCTCTGTTCGTATCACTGACTCAAACTGGTCTAGAGAGAACATAAATAATATTCAGGATAAAAATGCGATTACAGTTTGGAGGAGTAAGAGTGCCTCCACATGGGAACAGAGATGCTTCACTGAATTAGGGCAGCCTGTATGACAGTGGAAAATGACACATCTTGCATCCTTTACAAACTGTAAAGGAGCTGAAGGGTTTTGCAAGGTGTTTTGAAATTACTAATTTTGAAAGGCATGTGCATGCTCTACCTGCACTCCAAGCTGGTGGGTACCAAAGAAGTTTAAGGGGCAGCAGCTAAACTAATAAACTCAGCCTTTCAGGGCTAAGAGAAATGCTCAGCCTCTGGACTGGATTTGCAAAGATAGCTCCTGGCCTGATGTATGCATGGGTGGCAAAGCATCTTTGCAAATGTAAATTCATAATGATTGTCCTGGTTTGAGGTAAAATGAACCAATTTTCTGTTTTACAGTTTTACTTTCTTAGCTAGGCCTCTTCTAACTAGCTAAACTCTGAAATTAACAGCACATTGTTCAGAACTGTTTCGTCTCACAGTGATAAGACCTGATTATCCCAAGGGATGGTCTGCAGAGAGGCCCTTGTTTAGACATTGTTAGAAGAACCAAGGTCAGATAATTTTTGTCGTTTGCCCGTTGGAGGGTCGGAAACGGAAAAGCATAAAGGGGTCCCACCTGCAAGGAGGAGCGGACAGGACAGGTGACCCAGAACTGACCAACAGGGGTATTCCCTCCCATCCATATCATGCCACGTATAAAACCTGAGGGATCAACAAGTCAACTCCCCTTCTTCAATGGCTGATGTCCAAGGAGGATCCTGCTTGTCTGTCTGCCTTTGATCCTGATCCGAGTGTTCCTGACTCCAGATCTGGAATCCAGCTCCTGTTGATCACCGAGTCCAGTTTGGGATTTTTCCTGAAGCCTGCTGGTGACATGGTCGTCATCCTGGGAGCTTGATACAGTTTTGTATATTACTGTATACTCCCTTTTTTCCCTTTTTCCTGAAAACCATGACAATGATACGCCAAACTTCAGAAAAAAATGAAGAAAATTAATAATAAAAAGCACCTTCACTAATAATTTTTTTAAGAATTCTTTTTTCAGACGTAACTTTAATTCATCTCTCATATGACAGCTATGGAAAAATATCTTTGTGACATTTGAAACCATGTAATTTTGAGCAGCTTTAAAACCTATTGGACACAAAGAGCCCCTTTTACCCATATTTATCCTGAACCATTTTGTATCTTTACCTTATTTTCAGTGAAATTCACTTTATTGTACATTGTACTGTTCAATGTGCTTACCAAAGTCTTGGGATCAGACTTATGCTTGAGAGTGCATCTTACAGAATTATTCATTAAATATACACAAAATTTTCACAGAAATAAAACATCAGAACAATGTAAAATACATTTACTGAAACAGAATGGTAAGATCTTGCCTTATTCCATCAATACCTTTATATTAACTTATGATTTGTCTATATAGAGATCATAATTGTAAAATGTGCGTTCCTCCTATGCCCAGTATTGAAGTGGCTCATCTTTAAGCAGTTCTATTAGGTGGATTCGGGACAGTTGTGTTATTTGATAACTGCCCTACTGAGGAAAAGAGAACCAAACATGAAATGGGAGAGCAGGAACATTTTTCACACTGTTGCTCTTTGCATTTTCAAACACTGTGCTGGGACAGGAATAGATACAAGGAAAAATTCCCCAGCCCTCAACCTCTATTTGCTGCAAAAAGTGGGGAAGGGTTGCGAGGGACATCTCTAGTTCTGTGGGATTCCTGGCACATTTTGGAGCTGGCGCCATACTGCAGGAAACATGTGAGCTTTCTTACATATATTGTGGGAAAAAAGCTGGGACACTCTGTTATCACATGGTTTATCCAAGGCAGCTTACAGCTTCAGGTTACCTCACGTTTACCACAGCAGAAGGGTCTGTCACTGATAGCTTCAGCAGAACAGCTGGGACACTGAAATTACAGTATAAACTTAGTCCCACGTGCTGATGCTCATTGTTCTTAGGATATAACATCCTCGGTTTGCCCCTTTTTGACAGATCATATGTGTAGTTGGGTAGGCAAGGATCTTCTTTCTTCTCATATCATTACTACATTTTCTCTGTGGACCTGTTAGGGGGTACCAGAATTGTAGACCCACATTTGGCTTGCTAATAGCCAGCAGACAGTTCTCCTACCACAGGACTCCTCAGTGAGCATTTGCAACTAGATTACATCTCTTCTTCATTGTCAGAGCACAGGAAACTGCTTACAGGGTCCCTCAAGAATATAGTCTATTAAATTAGCAAAACCAGTATTAGGTCTAATGTCTAAAAGGAATGAGAAAAAGGCATTTCCTACATATTGTAAATGAGTACTATTTTTACGCAGCTAGAACTGGCTATTGACCACCTGTTCCTTACCATACACACTGCAGCCCACCTCATCAGCTGGCATCCTTGCATGCACACAATGCCCTTTTCCAGCACTTTGTAGCACTTTCCTAGCAAGAGCAAGGAGCTCTGCTCTCTCTGTTTTATCTCACCCACACTGAGGAAATCACATTTTGGTCTGTATTACAAGATGATAGAGAAATCTGAACTCTAAGAGCAGCCGCCATTCTGTCATAGTTGCTACCAGACACAACTAGGGTATGCAGCTGAGGGACAGCAAGGAAAATGAGAGAGAATGCCCCCTATCTTTGCTCATCTTGCCACTTACATCAGCTTTCCATTGAAGCAACTCCATTGTTTTCTGCATGGATACAACAACATTAGCCAACAAAACACAATCACAATCACGTATATGCACAACAATGCACAGCGCATCACTGGATCACGTCATCCAGTTCTGTCTCCATCTCCCATCAGAAACAGCAACTCATGGCTCTGGATTTATAACAAACTTCTGGCATTCATTTCATATACAGCCTTAAAATTAAGCAAAGAAGAAATATATATATATTTTTCTTCTAACTTTTCTTTCGTTCTGGTAAGATATGCCAGTCATTAGTTTCACTTGCTGCTTCATAACTACTTCACTTTCTCCACATGCTATACAAAGTCTGCCACCAATGCTATCTTGCAGCCCAGGTACTGACCACCTCCTTTGAAACACTCACCTCCTCCTCAGAAAACACTCCTGATTTCTCTTTGTGCACACCGGTAGCAGCACTGGTGAATGGAGTTCAATTATGACTTGGCAAGCTTTACACCATAAAGTAGCTGCTGCTTCTGTTGGGATAGGAAAGAAAGGGGTTGTAATTTATAATGAATATAAAGGTTGTTCTGGCAACAATATGGCTTATCTCCATGCTGAGAAAAAGTAAGGAAGATTTTTGGAAAGAAACACAGGGATATATCCCTCTCATGCTCTCAATCTGTGTTAATTAAAAGTTATTTAGTTTTACTGTCAGTGAAGCTTAAACACATTACCGAAACCTGTAAGATCCAACGCTGATGCCATACTGATTTGAATCACTTGCAATAATCTTATTTTATAGACCCAAACACAAGGTATTCTGAAAAGAAAAGGAAAAATAAACTAACATTTTTGCTTGCAGCCTTGTAATTTCCCTGAATCATGCTGTGCTGTTGACTTTTAAGCAAAAGTCTTTACTGAAATCCACTGGAAGTTCTATTTAAGACCTGGTGGCAGGATATGGACCATTGACTTCAGTACAATTACTCCAAGTTGTACTGCAGCAGTCTGAGAATCAAATCCTCAGTCTTTCGTATAAACTCAGGCAGGCTTATGACACATTATACAAACAAGAGACATTGAACCAAGCAAAAACATACAAGAGTCCTGTGGAAGCTCTTTTCTTTTGGCTTTTGCTTCTGTGGGTTTAATTCAGACTCAAAGATAGGCTCAGTGTAAATGAAACAAAAATTTGCATGAAAATTGCTGTCACTGCATTACAGGGTACTGCATATCTTTTCTAATTTTTATGATGTTTTGGAAGAATGCCTGCCCCTTTATTACTGTCAAAACACTTTAAGAAACTGCATCAAAATCCAAGTAAGGTCACCAAAATATAAAGAGAAATGGTTAATTTTCCTCTGCTGGGATGTCTCAATGTTTTGGGAATATTTTATGTCTCCAGAGACCCAAAAAGCAAGTAATTTGAAAAGCAGTGTGTATGCAGAAAATCATCATGATGCCCTGTGGGACCAATCTGAGCCCATCAAAATCCACTGGAGTCTGTCAACTGACTTCAGAGTTTCAGTCATAGTTCTCAACATGCATTTTCCAAATCTAAAGAATCATTAGGCCTTCCAAACCTCCCTTGTTAATGCCTGCACTGTAACAGACTCGTGAAAGTCTCAGAACAAAACACAACTAGGGGTTGAAGCTATACAGTCCTACGCACTGTCCGATCCTGTTTTCTTTCCACGTTGCTGACCTTGGAGCTGCCATACATATGCACTGCAGCAACTGGAATAAATTGCAGAGATGGCAAAGTGTTGAGTGCTGACAAATAGAAGATCTGAGAGCAGTCACTACACTAAAAGGAGATTCTTTAGTGTGAAACAACATCAGAGCCAAGATTAAGCCAACAAACAGAAGTTTTAGCATATATTAAGTGAAGTTTGACAGTGGGAATGCAGACCAGCAACACTTTGGGAATTTTCACAGAATATCAAAAAGTACCCAGAATACTAACAGTCTGCACAACCAGGGCCCCCAGGTCTGGGTCCGAGTGCCTGATATCATGCTGGCACAGCTGAGATCTATGGAAGTAACTACTGCAGAATTACCATCACTGACATTAAAAATAAAATAATAATTAAAAGAAAGCAGCAAAAAGACAAAAAGACCCACCCCAAAGCCTCTAAAATAACTGCTAAAACACACAGAGAATATATTTTATCTCACTGGAGTCTAGACCTCCTCATCTTCAGAGCAAAGCTGCAAAACCCACTTGTATACCAAGCACTGTCAGAAAAGCATGAATGACTTGTTAGGAAAACTGCTGTATCATCTGACGCATATTTACTCTGTAGAGGAAAAATTGGTTGTAAGTTTTTACATAATTTAAATCAAGGTTGTTCATACAGGCATTTCCATTCCTATCTTTTAAAACAGAGAGCAGTCAGTGGAAGTCCCGTGTGGCCTGAAAACTGACCTACTGTTTTGGCTGTTAGTTAATATCATTTTACACTTACATGCATTTTTGATGCAGACAAATGCTGGAGAATGTCTGTACTTGAATAATAATAATTAAAAAAACCTAATTGATTAACTGTATTACTGACTTCTGTAAACATTCAGCACACAGAATTTTGTTAACAAGAGTTTCTATTGTGAATACCTGTGCAAACATTCATGAATATTACAATTGAGCACAAGTGGCTTACCAAGCTATATGTACAGTGGCCAAACAACTTTCTCAGCTCAGGGAGTCTCACACTGGGGCACAGGTACCAAGAGGACATACCCTTCCCTTGGGCACAGTAGCAAAAGCATATGAACACAGCCTAGAGAGTTAAACATGTCCTGCAGATGCACTTATTGCTGGGAGCTGCCACTTGCACAGCTGTTACATGGGCAAACTGGGCTTGAGAACCTCTGTCCTGGGTGTTGTGTAGAGCAAACAACCACCCTTACCCAAGAAGCAAAGGCAGAGTTGCCGCCTTACAACAAAACCAACATACGTAGTCTGAAGGTTGAACCTAAGTACCTTAATCTCAACATAAAATATTAGGAAAGCTTTTAACTGCACACATGTAGTGTACACTTTGAAAGAGCAGAAGAACATTTCTTATCTGAAATGAATAAATAAATGAATTTAGAACTCAGTCATACTATTTGCATTTCCTCAGCTAGGTCTAGGTGAGTTCCCTATTCTTTGTCTAATTCTTTCTATTTTATATCTGTTTAGGAATTACACATTTTCCCAGACTTATTTTTGCCCACCCACCCAAGAATATGAGAAAACTGATAATGCTTGTGAGAGGCGTGAAAACCTTTCTATACAATAAAAAACTTCCAGAATGCTTGGAATTCCAGTAAATTATTTCTTCCTGGAATATGGACGACAGAAGATGGCTTTGACTCTTTATACAAAAGTCTAACAATCTTCCTAACAAATATCTCCAAGCTATAGCAGCTAACACATATTTATGTGTAAGATGGCTCAGAATAATTGATTAGGTTTGCTAAGGTTCCAGTTAAGAAACTGCAACTAAAATCTCTTTTTTTCCCTCTTCCCTTACTGTTTTCTTGCATAACAATTTTTTCCTTATCATTTCTCATTTTCATGCAGAGCATGTTTGCTTATTCGCTATGGTCAGTAGACACTTCATTTTAATTACTTCAAAGGTAAATGTATTTGAAGGCATTTGGCTTTCATTTTAGGTAAAAAAAAACAATTAATATAATGGGTATAGAACAGCACAGGAAAAAAAAAACCATCAAAAATATGAGCTGCCAACACCCAAACCCCGGATACATTAATAAATGTACTGTTTACTTTGCCTTTGCCTAGAC
This sequence comes from Pedionomus torquatus, assembly GCA_013398155.1. NCBI lineage: Eukaryota > Metazoa > Chordata > Aves > Charadriiformes > Pedionomidae > Pedionomus > Pedionomus torquatus. The sequence continues at coordinate 189,696 of VZRU01001487.1, read as the reverse complement.
CTTTTTCTAATGAACGCAGTAGAGGCAACAAGTTAACTTATTTGCTACCTAAATCTTATCAAAGGTTACTGGGCAGTTATTTATCAACTGCAAACCTACGACTTCACTACTATAATTATGTCATAACCACCCAATTAACTCCTGGGGTAAATGCATATTGCTCTTGCACTTCCTGCTCCAATACACATTTAGCTTTAAATTTTTGTTGTTACTATGTATGTGATACTGCCACACTTATAAGAAACTTCAGAGATCAGAATCCTACTGTTAGCAACACTGGGCAACCAAATAACATAAGAATGCAGGCATGGCTTTAAGAAGTGAGGGTTTCGCTATTTAAAAGAGACATTTATTGTAAAATAAAATCAAAGGGAGAAAGATACAGAACCCCTGTGTGCTGTAGGATTTCCCTGCCCATTCCCAGATGGACCAGAGGAACTAAATCACAAGCTAGCATCAATCACTGTAATTTCAATTAAACCCATGAAGTATCACCAACCCACAAGAACACTGTCTCTCTTTCCATGATATATGATGTACACGGGGAAAAAAAAAAAAGAAAAAAAGAAAAAAAAAAAGTAGAACCTTAATATGGAAAGTAATAGGATGGAGATACTGATAGAGTCTATCTATACATGTACAGATGCCATTCAGTTTTGATGGTCACAAAACTCACTACTAGTCAAAAAAACACACCACAGGTGCTTTATATAAAATTGAATCAATAAATAAGTAAACCAAGGCTTTGAACAGCTGAATTACTTCTGAGTGTCTCCACTAGTGTCTCAGACCAGCGCTGAGCCTCTTGCTCACCAGGGTGCAGCTCGTGCTCTCTGCTGCAGGCTGGGGGGCAGCAGGGCCAGGACCCAGAGCTGCACGGCCAGGCTGCCCTACAACCCCACTCTCCATAGGCAAAGCCAACATCCCAGGGGCAGCTCCAGCACAGAAAGAGCAACTTTGCTATTCAGCCTTCTAAAAGAAACATACTATGCTTTTTATTATGGAAATGTGAATAAATGGGATAGAAATTCCTTTCCAGACACAGGTCAAAGAGAAACACTTCTGGGAAATGTAAGAATGATGTAACAGGGACCTTCCTGATGATTTGCAGCCAATAGTTCTGTCCTGAATTCCAGCACGGAGGAGTCAATTCCTTCCCTCAAAACCACTTCTGGGAATACATTTATTGTCCTCATCTTCTTACAGATTCCCCAATCTCTTCAAGGGCATGTAAAAAGATTTGCTTGGCAAATAGAATTTAATTGCATTAAATAGCAAATTAATCTTTTCCCCCTAGATATCCTCCAATGTCTTGCCACACCAGAACACAACTGAAAATGCAACCACACACTGGCTGGAGTCTCACTGTAAAAAGTTAATCCAGGATGTTGGCTTCTGTCCAAAAGGTAAGACTAACGGAGGTAATTTAAATATGTTCTAACACAGGAACAAATGCTTAAGCTCTGCTGTTCTCTTCGTCAAAACCCATTCTTTCAGAAAACCATTTTCTTTACCCATTGGACAACAAAATGCATTGTCAAGAAATTTTATAGCAATAATTATAAAAGATGTCCATTTGAACCCATTGAGGTCTTACTGATTTTATAACACCCAGCAGACCTCCCTGCAGGAGAACGCTATATTTATGTTAGCAATATATGCGAGAATTGAGATCGTAAAATTAAATGACCACATAGAACTGTCATTTCTATGATGAGCTCCTACATGTGTGAAGGCTGGTTTATCTTGCAAGATAGGCTAGTACTAAATGGTCCACTCTCAGTGAATGCTTTTAATCACGCATTTCTTCACTGTTTCTGCAATATTACACTTGAAGGACTGGTAAGCAGTTTGCTATGAAATGTTAAATGGCTACTGGCAGTACAAGCCCGATGGAAGTGCTCACTAAAATAGAAGTACAGTACATATTGTATGCAATTGTTTTATGAGAGACATTATGGTTACTAGAATAACATTTCACCGTTACCAACTGCTGAGAGAAAAGTCATTAAGATATTTGGCAAGCCAGTGTAATTTTTCAGCAGAACTACAGTACAAGACCTCAGAATAGCTTCTGTACAAAAAGGCGAGCTGTCTCAAGAAAACAACTTAAGTCTTTGGTGTCATTTTATTCATAGGGGTTTATTTTCAGTTTCCAATGAGAAAGTTATTGCTGCCAGAGAGTGAACAATTGAGCCTTAACCCTTATTATAATGCTGCAATTTCAGGACCACTACAGTAATTCTTGCATCAGTATTTCCATTAAAAATCTCTTTTCTAAAGAGCTTTTATGGTGTGTAGTTTCATTCAGACACTTTTATGAGAGACTTCTTTAAACTAGCATTTTAAAACTAGAGAGAGATTAACCACGTGTTTAAGCATTGTTAAATGCCAAGATGGAAATAAACAAAACTCAAGTCACTGTTGTCACCTCAGCCTCTTCCCATATTTTTACAAATACTGAAGCAACAGTAATGAAAATTCATACCCTCCACAAAAATAGCGGCGTCCGTGCTGCACCGTCCCCCCTCACCACCATCGGTGGAGCCAGCAAATGCCAGTTTTAAATGCTGCCGTTAACACGTTAAAGACTGAGTCACAAACGCACAGATGTCATTCCAACATAATCGTTTGCAGTAAATAAGCTTTTCCTCTTCCAAGAGCTGTACTTTAATGATGTGACTAGGCATTGCAGCTTCAAGGTGAAAACATTTTCAACAGAAACAGCCACTATGCATCACCTCACTAAATCCTTTTCTCTATAACAAGAACAGTAATGACCTATTACAGTATTATCACAAGGTAACAAAACATAAGTAACGAGGCCCAGTGCAACCAAGCACTTCCAGTTGTCAGTGTTTCCAAAGGAAACAATGACTTCTGGTTAACGCAAGCTGACAGGAGATCTCATGAAAACCCTGTAAACGACACAGGCCGGCATTAAACAAGCTGCTGTTTTATTTCTGTTTCTTCTGCAAGCCTGACCATGACAATATCAAAACGGTGAGTGGTTTCAATAGGATTGATTGCCTATTTATCCAATTTGGAAGGTGGCAATTCTGATATTTGATTACTATTTTTTTTAAATCTGATATTGTATACTTCTCACAGAAATTAAAATATATTGACGAGATTCAAGCTCAAGGAAACACACAGCAGGTGATCCATTTGCCAACAGTAGAAGGCTCCATCAAGTGCAATGCAGTTACTTGACATTATGTGAGAAAGGAACTATGCTGAGAAATATCTGTCTGTGAAACTTTGTACAAACGTTTGTGTTGCACAGCATCTATAGAATAATGTCATTCACACGAACAGAGGTTTCCCATTCATTCATTCCTGTCACCTCAGTTCAGAAAAGTCTATTCAGAATTCGAAAAGAAAACCCCATTCTAGCCTGATAGCTCCCATATTCTGAATAATATTACCGTATGTAAGTTTCAGTAACAACTAAAAACTTTCGTGTAGAAACTAAAATTACATAGAAACTTGGTCACTTGCCTGGATCTCTGATCATTACATGTCTATCTCATAGTCCCTCCCTCCTGTGAGAAGGTTTCATGTACATGTGCAGGTATCTGGAATACTTGCTAAGGCAGCAACTTGCTGTTCTCAGTTTGAAACTTACAATTTTCAAGACTAAACCAGAACAGAATGAAAAAGTGAAAAAAAAACTAGTTTACTTGATAACGGTCAGGAGTAAATCCAAAAAGGAAATATGGATCACAGAAAGAGATAGCAAAAATCTATTTATTCTTTAGTAAAACTATATAAATACCAGCTGAATTGAAGTTTCTGGCCAAAGCCATCCCAGTCAGAAAAGAGAGAGACACCAACCTTTAGATTTAAATCTCATATTTATTTCAATTCCACAAAATTAATAACTGTATTTATTAAAGATGTATTTGTACTTTCCTGTCTCCTAATTTAAAGAGTTTGCTTGTGTTAGAACCAGACAACTAGATCAGACATGGGTACATATATATCCATGCACTGGAAAAACAGCCTTTACACTTTGGACTTAATGAAATTAACTGCATAATTTATTTTTTTTTTAAACCAGTTATCAATGTTTTCCTCAGGAAAAAAAAAATCATTCCTTTCTTAAAACTTTTAGGAATAATTGTGAACATACTCAGAGATAAACACAAACAAATGTTTTGTCTTTAAAGCTCATCTGTTGTGCCAGAAGGGAGTGCTCTTCTTCATTTTTAATTCAGAGTGCTAATTTTACAGAATATGAGAATTCAGAGATAGTTCTTCACTAATCCTGTTCCCATTAGAGTTCTCTCTGAAAAGTTAATAACATTAACAGCTTTTCTATTTATTTTATTTGACTTTCTACTGTTTCTTTTTAGGGTCCCACAAGAAAGGAAAAAATCCCTAAATTTACAAATGTTTAAAAAGGCGTTGCTAAAATTTCCCTCATTAAACTGAAAATATCAGAACTAGTAAATGCTTCACCAGGATTTCTAAAAATTCACCATTGTTTCAATATCACTTGCCAAAAAGAAGAAGAAAAAAAAAAAAAGAAAAAGAAAAAAGAAAGAAGAGAAATTGTGTCTAAAACATAATGCACAGAATTACATAAATGAATTAAACTTGAGTGGTACCATTTGCTGTTCTACTGTTTGTATGTAGAACTACACATCTTTTATATTTTCTTATGCAACCTCCAATAGAAGTGACCCACAGTTATGAAAACCTCTGTGCTTTTGAAATGCAAAAATTTTCAAGTGAAACATGGGTGAACAGTTTGGCTCTTAGGCCATTTAAAATGATTCCCCTCAAAGCCACTGTTTTAAGAGCTGCAAAAGCTTTAACGTGCTCTTCAAACTGCTGGCTCTTTTTTACAACAACAGGTCTTAGTATCATAATGCTGAATAGTTTCACCAGAATTTAAGAAAATATACACTTCAGCCCAAAAGTGGAGCTGAGATAATGTGATGAGTAAACAGGATTACTTGTTGAAGCAGTCAAAGTTTGCTAGGCATGCAAGCCCTAAGGAAAACTTAATTAAAGTCAATAAAGAAGAAGGGAAAACATAGAAAAATTAAGTAATAAAATTTGTGCAGAGCAAAATATGAACTGATCAGTTATCAGTGCCTGTGGGATACTTTTGCAAATGTAAGCCTTCAGCCTACAGCATGCTGGGATCAACTCTGAGCTTTCTGGGTTTATCCTGTACAGACCCTACTTAAATCAATAAAGTTATGCTGGATTTATGGTGCTAAAACTGATACAGAATTTTACCCATTTGAACTAAACAATGATTCCTGTCATGCCCTTCTGAAGACTTCAAAGAAAAAAATGAATCCTCCTCAGATTCATTTCACTATTTTGGCAGCTTATTTGACTGCTCTTATAATGCAAAATTTGGAAATTATGAAGATCTGGGACACGATTCTCTTTGCTACAGAAATTTAATACTGATAAAACTGCCTATAAGTCCACTGATAGACAGTGAATCTTTATTGATACATAATGGAGAGTAATTAGGTTCTTGGCTTATCAATTCATTATTTTCTTGTTATATTTCTTCTTTATTTTATGTACTTTGGAGTATAATTCATTTCATATTCAAAATCTTTCAGGTATTATCAGATATTTATCAACCACCTAGCAAAGCCTGAAAGCACTTCTCTGACACGAGTGTACTAAATTCTGAGAAATTTTCTGTAAAAAGGGGAATTAGACACATTTGAAAAAAAAAAAAAAGGGGAAAAGAAAGGCACACAGCTGCTCAAAATTGTATATAGAACCTAGAGCAGCAGCAGGCTCTTCCTATCAGTCCTTCTCTTGAGCCATCAAGTCAGCATCCTTCCTTTGGAAACTATAGGGTATCCACAGGGTTGCAGAAATTTCACAGCTAACTCTTTTGTACAGGGAAAATAAAAATCTATATTGCTTTCAACAGTGTATTGCTGTAGCAATCCAGTTGTGAACTTGGCCACTTGCTGCAACTTTGCTACTAACTTTATTGCTGACTCCTGAAAGCAGGAAGGTTTGCATTCCCACTGCCTCAGCAACATCATCACTCAGTGTTTTGCAAAGGCTGGTTTGTCATCATTCCTCAGGTTGTTGGCCCCAATCAAGATCAAAAAGTGCTGTTCGGGTTGCCAAAACACCAAGTCACCAGATTTTAACAGGCTTGTTAACAGTATTTCTAGTACTGGTTAGCATGCAATAGTTGAACATGATTTGACACAATAATATCAATTTAATTTCAGATTAAACTACAGCAAATGTCGCCAGTCCCAGAGAAACAGATCTTTCACAGGGGAACAGCAACTGGCTGTTATCTCAAGGGGGTTTAATGCACAGCTCCATTTCCAAAGGAACCATTTGGGCCGAGGAAGGAATTTCTTTTGTCATGCAACTAACTGGGCAATAGGCATATGGCCACCACCATCATGGCCCAGTTTTTTAATTAAGCACAGTAAGGATGGGAATTTAAAGCTAGCAAATTACAAAAAAAACCTCAAATTTTGTTGCAAATAGAATACTAAAAAGTCTCAACTTTTCAAACTGAAGGAAAATCTTGATATTTTTTGTAGAAGAAATGAAAGCCACTAGAGTTTTAGAGAGCACAATACCTCACAGAGCTGTCACCAGCCCCCACCCCCTCAGATTAACTGAATGAAAATACTTACAAGTATTAGGTTAAAAAAAATGAAGCTAAGCCTAAGTTTCTACATGTTATGCTGGGAGATACCCACCAGATCTATTTAATACCTGCCATTTAAATATAAAAGCATACAGATAGTTTCACCCATTTCTCTATACTCTTGCAATCAATAAAAATGAAGTGATGCCACTTTGCAATCAGTCACAATATGGTGGTGCTCCATTCACACACAAAACCTAGAAAAACAAAAATGTTTCCCAGTGATACCACTTTAGAAGTTACTTGAGAAGATCCAATCACTATTACAAATCTCCGATGCTATTCAAAGAGATTTCACTGTTACTTTTCAAAGAACAGTTGGTTTCAATCTATTTTTAAAATACAGTATAATCCACTCAGGAGTTTCAGAACTGTGTACTGATCAGGATTCCTCTTGATCAGGAAAGGAGGTAGGACAAAAAAAGAAAAGATTAAAACTGTAAAAATGACCTTTGTAGATTTTTGGGATGACAGCAAATGACTCCACTGTTTCACATGACAAATAAAGTTTTTAAATAATATTCAAAATAAAGCCATCAGAAAGAACATGTCAAATGAGTTACTTAGTAATCACCATGTTTAACTGAGCAAAGTATTAGACTTAAATTATTTGCCTCCAGTGACCCCTAAAAAAGGCTTATTTTTGCAGTTTGAATATAAAAAGCTTAGAAATGCTAATCATTCCATCTGGAAATCAAAATCATAAACTGTTAGATTAATGAATGCTACAAGTAGCTCTCACATGCAGAATAGTAAAGACATTGTTAGCAATTTGTTTTGACAAAAGTGATTAGAATATTTATTTTCTGCTAACACTTCTCCTACATGCGGACCTGGAAAAATGAAACTTGTTTGTATAATTCAGTAATACACAAATCTTTATTAAAACTCAGAATGTTGCTAAATTAATTATATGATATTACCAGGAAAAGGGGTAATCAAGAAACCCTCCACAAGTTCATAATCTGAAAGGCAAACAATACTTCACTGGTCTGATCTGTAGTGCCACTTAGAGTTATTTTAAATGGAATTGCTGGTTTTTACTATTTATTATTGAAATAGGGGGGAAGCAGAATTGTTGATTATAGTTCCCTCCTGATCATAAGGAGTGCAATGCAACACCACCTAAACCATCACATTTGTTATAGATTACATTGACTGCAAAAACTGCCTCGTTAATGAGAGAGGGCAAGTGCTTTTCTGAAGGGCATTTTTGTGATCTGCTTTGTTCCTGTTTATTATATTATGGGTGACACTTGAGCAGAAGTTTAGAATAACTATGTTTTCTTGGATTAAAAAAAAAAAAGTCTTGGTTTTTAACTGCACAGAAATTAGATTTTATTTTAAAAAAAGAAAAAAGAAAGAAAAATGTCATCTGTGTTTTCAAAGTGAACTGTAGGATTTCTACCCCATCTTGCTTTCAAAATAAACACTAGTCCAGAAAAAGGGCAAATTAATAACAAGTATTCATAGATTCCTAGTTTAGTAGGAAACACATAGTTTAGGGCTTCCAGCATAGCATAGGCTAAAGTTGTAACACAATTATTTCTACCTCAAGCTCCTTTACTTGTGGTTGAGGCATAGAAAGACATTCTACCCTGATTACAAGTAATAGAGAATCTTAAACTCCTTCAGTTCCAATGATTAATTACTCTTACTGTATAAACCAATTTTATCTGCCATCAGTTGCTAGCAATATAGTTTCATTGTGTCCTTTTCTGAGAGATTGGAGCCCATCTAGTATCAGACAGCTTTCTTCTAGAGCAATAATGATAGGTTACGCATATTGCAGTTTAGATGAACAATTCCTTTGATGTTTGATCCCAAGTGCAAATTCTAGCCTTCCTCTGGGATACTCCCATATGCTTCCCCCTGGGTGGATCAGATGAGCAAAAGCCTATGGGCTCTAAAGCATTTTTGCATCCTGTAAAACCCAAACAGCTGAGGGGCTGCCTCTTCCTGCAATGGATGGGAGCCTGCCTTCGATTTTGAGTATGACCGAGTCCCAAAGTCCAAATCTATCTTTTCAATGCATAAAGCATAATTCACTGGTTTCAGAGAAAAATCCACTTTTCAGTTGACCTTGCTTTTAGAAATTTTTCTTCTGAGAAAGTATGTGGAGGAAAGAAGGGGAGGAGGAGAACAGCAGCAATAGCTCTGGAAAAGTTAGAGGGATATGATGTTTTGAATTAATGTTTTCCTTGTTGGTAAACATGCATATCTTGCTGTGCACAGTAGGCAGGGCTTCCTCTGCCACACGACCTGTTCCCACTTTCACAGCTTCTCTGATGACTTGCAGAGCAACCACTAAACTGAGGGGAAGGGCAACCTCTAAACAACCGTGCATTTTGCAGTTACAAGGAAATTGTGTTATGCCCAGTCACACCTGACTCAGCTAGAGGAATACGCTCTCATGTGGCTCTAACCTTAGTCCAGTAGCTGTGGCCTTTTGTAGGCAGAAAAGAGGAAAATGGGAAAGTACCAGTACAGGGATAATCTGCTACAAAATTCATAATTAAGACAGCTGCCATTTCCTCATTCATTTGTATTGGTTCTGGGTTTGTTAGCAACTTTGGTGCATATTTGCAAACCAATGTCACCACCTTCTCCAGGCAAACAGCTGCCTCTGAAACATTCAGAGCTGTCTCTTGGCAGCAGCCTTTCTAGCGGTACATCAGTGAAGCATTGCCTCTCTAAAAAGCAGCAGCTGCTAATGCTGGGGTGGTACATAACAGCATGCTGCCACATCAGGTTGGGTCCTGCAAGAAAATGAATTTCTCTGGCCTAGATCATTTGACAATTGCTACTGTATGAATAATTCAGTCCCCAAAACCTAGAAAATGCAAGCAGTGAATAAAACAGCAAGCTGTGTGCTGCACTGTACAGCCAGAAACGGCACCAGTTCAGCCAAAGGGTGTGACAGCTGCTTGCTGATAGTGATGGCTGGCCACTGCATCCTGACTAATCGTTGAACCAGTGGGAGGCTTCCCAGGAAGACATTTCCATGTTTCAAACTGTATGGCTTGCCAGTTAAGTTGCTTTGATTTGATTCAATAAAATATTAGGGTTTAGAAGTATAAAAGCACGTCCATCATAATTTCTCCTCTGGATTAACTAACTTAATTTAAAAGCACAAATTTAATTCAACCTGTGTAATTTTCTCATGTCTGAAAAGGCTTTAGCTTTGTCTTACCTTCCTTTGGCTTCTGGCACCTAAAATTCTGTACAAGGAAAGTAAACATCATGGCTTTCTCCAAAAATGTTTCTCAAGCTTTACTTCTAGCAATAGGTACAGGAATTGTACATTAACTTAAAGCTGTAATGCTTCCTTCTCTGTCCTTCAGCTTGTTTTCCTGCCCTTGACTCATCTACTTTTAAAGCAGGAAAATGCATTCAAAGAGAACATTGCTGTTTCTAAAATGAATTTATTCTGCTCATCAATTCTGAAACTTTCTCCAAAAGAGGAGGTGACTGCAGCTCCAGCCCAGGCTGCCTGGTGGGCTGTCTCGCACCTTTGGCAGTCCAGCCGCCCTAGCTCACAGGCTGTAGCCTGGAAGTCTGGGAGCCCCAGACCAAGGGTAGCCCACCTGGCAGAACAGCCAAACAACTTCCACATCCTTTGCATCTCACTTTGTAGCTGGCATGCTCCCAGCAAGCTGCATGGGTGAACCAGCAGGAAACCAGGCTGAAACTTTACATGTTTCCAGAAAGAAGTTTGTCAAACTGAACTATTTGCATGGACTACTCGGATGAGCTAGCAGCCCCACCATTGGAAGTTTTCTGGCTAAATCTGCTCTGTTTCATTCTTAGTAAACACAGTAGCCACTCAGTGTGTAAGTGTCTCACGTTTGGGTGTGCTACTCAAACAGAAAAAAAAAATAATAAAAAAATAACAGAACTCAACTGTAAAACCAAAGTTTTATGGGATATGTTCCAGATTATAAGCATTTATAATGCTTGTCATTAAAGTTTTTGACACTCAGGTTCACACTGTCTCCTTTATGTTGTTCTGCTCGCCCACAATTACTCCATCATATAGTGCATCACTGGCTCTTGCTTTCCTACCCTGAGTAGCTGCATCTAGTCAGGAACACTACTCACTTTTGACCATTTTGTTTTTCATACATCAGTCTACTGACAGCAGAAAAAGTAGCCAGCCTGCCAACTGAGACACCTGATTGTATTCTTTACACAGGAATTCTGCCTGTAGCTTTGTATCATTTTATTTGCTCAGATAAATAGAGGATGTTTATTGTGATTGAGCACTCCTTGATAACTACTGACAACACCTGGCAGGACTTGACTTACCTGTGTATAAATAAGATGATTTTTCCTAGTTTACAGTCAATGTGAAGTTTCTTGATTAATCAACATCTAGGCATAGAGTTTGACATGGACAAAGACAAAAGTAGTAATGCTTTGCCACTCAGGGCCATTAATTTGCTTCTCTGTGAGTTTGAATGACTCAGAAATACTTAGTTCCCTAGAAGAGAGGTTGGGTAATAGAGTTAGCTTGATCACAAATGGATAACTAAAAATGTCACAGTCTGGCTGCCCAGCTCTCTGGTGTCCACTTCTCTGTGTGTTATCAGCACACAAGAAGCTGCCTCTGGCACTTGCCAGAGTATAACATGAATTAAAGGTTCTCTGTATAAGGAATGAAGCGATGGGGAAATTATAATGATGAGGCCTGTGGCTGTCCAACAAAAGGAAACAATCCCTTTTCCTTATCCTAACTGCCCACAGAACTAACTTGCAAAGGCCATTTCCTCTCACATTTCCAATTCATTAGCTAGGGTTGGCTGACAACAGGGAAAAAAATGAGGGACCCTCTACTGCGTGAAGAGAAAAGTGACAAGCATTTACAAACCAGAGACCTAGTCATCCAAATGAAAATAAAACAGAGCAGAAGAGATCAGCAAGGAAAGCAGAGTCCAGCTTTGATGAAAAAAGTACTTACAACAAAAGAAAACCTGCCACCATAGAAAACAAAAGAAAAAAAGAGAATAGATATTGATACTTTAAAGCAAGCTAGAAATCAGTTTTCCCTGGGTGGAGATGGATGGAGGGAAGGAAAGCAAGCAGGCTTCTATAGAAACAAAAAAAAACACCTTTCATGCAGAAAAAAAGACTGATGAGGGACAGGAGCTAAGCAGATGGATCTTGTCAAGAAGTCAATAAGATTCAACAATCTCATTCTAAAATGTGTACACATTTACTACATCTAAGACTATTGGTTCTCCTCCTTTGGAGGAGAACAATACACACAGCACTTACACAACTTCATGTCAAAATTTTTGATTTTTTTCTTCAAAGTTCAAATGGGAGAGACTTGACCCACGCCTTAATCTGCCCTTGGCCTCCCGGCCACGCTACCCATGGTGTTTTCCCAATGCTTACACATCTGACCCTGCCCAGAAGTTGGTTTTGTGGCCCCTCAACAATCATGGTGTCTGCTGAGCAGAGCACTAAGTATGCTGAATAGGACACATTACCCAGATGTATTTTCGATAACTATGGTCTGCTGGGAGTAGTCATCTGTGCATCCCCCTGACATCCATGCATACTCTCTGCAGCGAGCGCTGGCTGATACAGCTGTGTACACACGCTTCCCCAGTTGGTTCCAGGAGTACTTTCATACTCTCCATCCTCCACACGTAACAGCCTCTCTTTCCACACAGCTCCCACTTGAATGCATATTCTCAGCTTGTGCCAGTGCTAAAAGTACCACAGAGCACAGGCACATTTCAGAGGAGACTTATACAGCCCTCTGAAATCACCATCCTTCTAGGTAAATAAGTCTCTGATGACCCATACTATACGTATGGCATTATGTCCCATTTGCGATTCGTATGCCTGCTCCAAATCTAAAGCACACGTACTATACTAGAGAACTTTCAACATAAAGGAGGTATAAAAGCGGAGCTGATTCACACTCTTAGCTGCAATCAAACTACCCGAGGATGCTGAATGATTCCCTCTGCTCTGGTTTTGGATGTCATTATCTGACCTCATTTCTTGCTTGTGACATTTTCTTGGGCAGCTCAGTGCTCACATATTATCATTCAAGCCAGAAGCACTCAGTCATACAAATGTAAGTATGTGTGTGTGTATCTCTGAAGGGGATAAGGGGTGGAGTAAATTAAAGGCCTTTAAGTATTACTGATTGAGAAAGAGAGAAAACAACATTTAAAAGCCTTTTAAATTGTTATTCTTTGCTTTTGATCCTAAATTTCTCTTTGTTTTGTTCTATGCAGCTGGCTGAATGATGACAGAGTGGCTTGCAATTATCTAGATGACATTAGATGCCAGCTGAAATGGACACTAAAGGAAGAATCCAACATCCTGCATATATAATTCCTACTCCATTTGGCATTGAACCAAGACAACAAACATACATTCCTTTCCCAGCCACCCAGTAAATCCCATGGCCAGTGAATGCTGCTATGGTAACAAAATCCTGGGAAGGAGGAAGAGGTATGATATAAGCAGAGTTTTCAAAATGTTGGAATAGAGTTTTAAATTCAGAACTGCACACACCCGTAGGTAACTCTCATAAGCTCTGCACATTGACCACCACAGACCTGGCCTTCCAATTCCTGCAGAATTCTGAAGGATCCTAATTAATTTGGTAGCTTTCATTTTCAGTCATTGTATGGCTTATTCAAATCACAGGTACTTCTCCACCAGTTCTGTGAGGCTTACTAAAATAGACCTTAGAAACTGAGCACAGCTGTCAAAATAATGTTATTGTTTTCCTGAATTGGTTTCAAAGATAGTTATTCCACAGAAACTTAAAAGTTATATTCTTATATTAGCACACTAAGTAGTTCCTAGCAGTTTAGTAAATCAAATATTCCATACTGCTAGCTTAATAAGATGGCGAGTCATGCATGAAATGACTGCCAGGTTAATGACAGAGGGAGCCATGCCTGGCATGTATTTGCATATAATAGCACAGAACGTTCCCCTAAATCCTTTAAATTACTCATCAGTTCTTAAATAGGCATTTAACTAAGCCTTCATCCAGAGTCAGAAAGAAAGAAAGAGCCACCTACAATTGAAAAGAACAACAGATAAGGACTAAGCAAAACCTAAAATGCCAGCTTGTAGGAAGACCTGAAAATCTGCACATGTAAACCACACACCATACATCTATGTCTACAGCTAAAAGCAAATGGACAAATTTTGTTTCTCTATAGGAACTCTTAAAGCAAACTAAGGGGTGGCATTCTATAAGATGTTGCATTATGGAGAGATGACATAGGGAAAGCACAAAAAAACCCCTTAAAACTAAGCCTAAAGCAACTCTCAAAGAGGGGATGGGGACAGGAACAGTATTTGTGCCCATAGCTTTCCTGATGACTCACAGAGTCAGCCTGAGAGGCTGTCCAAGGTGAAGATTTTTGTTTGGTTTCCTTTTGCAGAGCTCCTTCCAGACTGCCATGTGTACATTCCTTAATACTGCAGCTCTTTTTTGGGGGGTTCTGTTTGTAGGAACAGCTGAAGAAACAGGATACTAAAAGCTGAGTTACAGAACGGAAGTCAGGGTGAAGGGAGAAAGTCTAGACCCTTCTCCCTAAACAGTTCAGGGGAGGTGTGTTATTGTTCCAAGTCATATTTAGAATCAGGCAAGTTATTTCAGCTCTGCATTTTGCTTCTTTCTTCCTGTAGTCCTATTATAGTTGCTCAGATAGCAACTTCTTCAGGCCATGGACTTATCAATATAATTGGAAATGGGCCTTGAAAATGCTCAGGATGTTTCACGTCATCACAATGTAACAGACCAATTTGCATGTGATTTAAATACCTTCATGCCCAAATACCTGTAACACAACCAGTACGAAACACTAGCTGGAAAAGTTTCTGCCTTGCTTCAGCAAGCACTACCTTATGCAACCACATCGTCATCATACACGTTGTCCCATGCAGAACAGAGGCATTATCTTCTGGATGTTAACTTGTTCTTCCCTCGACTTAGAAGAAATAATCCTCAAGAACCTGCTCCCAGTATATTTTTTTTTTATACAGCTGTATTTAAATATCCATTATTCCAAGCTACAAATTACTTGTAAATGCAAGTCACAGATTTATAGAACTGAAGTTTATAAATCTTACCAAAAGATATAGTATTATTCCAACATGCAAGATAATATGCTTATTAGTTACTATGTTTGGATGTGAAAATCAATTAACAAACTAATTCAAATTACACAGGTATGAAATACTGAGCCTTGAAATTTCACACTTTCACTGAAAAAGGGTATGTCAGACAAATAATATTCATCAACTGGTTTTCCTATGACTCACTTGAATAATAGTAGGGAATAAGAGCAAACAATAAGATTTCTGTAAAGAAGAGTGTTAAAATATATCCATTGTCTCATAGGCTGAGATCTTTTCAATTAGGAAAGTGTCCCTGCCTAGCCAATAGCAGTGAAAAATATGAATTCACTTCTCTCCCCATCCCTGTCCGCTTCACTGAAATAATACTTTCAAGGCCTAAGCAAAACCAACTGAAACATTATTAACCCAATCTTTCCCTTACTTCTTAATAAAATTTAAAAATGCAGATATTCTGTTATTGCCACTTTATTTATACCAGTATATAATTAAAAAAACCCAACAACAACAAACCAGGATAGAAAATAAAAGGTTCTATAGACATACTAACTCATCATTTTTAAAAATCACAAAATACCTCTCTATATTCTTCTCATTAAGGACCACGTACATTTGTAAGGGAAAAGGTTGACTACAGTTCGCTTACAACCAATTTCACCGTGAAGACAGCCAAAATGTTAATGCAGAAATATACTTTAAAGATTTAGGAGAAACCCAGTGTCCAAAATGACATGGGTTTACATTGTAAAAAATAAGGGAAAATAAGTAGTACTTACTTCTTGAAGTAGGTGAAGCATATTGGCATGCGATATGACCACTCATTTAGGCAAACTGCAGATAAAGATTTTGGAGAAGTTTGCTTTAAGCCACTGGGTGATTAATACATTGTTCTGAATATGTAAAATATATTAAAGGAACATAAAAATAGATACTGTTCAATACCAACAAAAGACTGTCTATAATGTCAAATGCACCAATCAAACAAGAAAGAGAAAATACCACCTCTTTCAGACAGAACAGTTGCAGACAAAGTACGCAGATGCTTCCTGAGAAAGATGGCTTAACATTCATAAAATTTTTCTATTTCCTCAGAATACAGCATGTTCTAAACTAAATTCTCATTTCTCTTAGGCTAATGCTCAAGCTATTACATCTACTGCAAGAAAAGCTTTTATTTGTAAGTATGGTCTTTTGTGTTAAGAAAGATAAATGTCAGACTCATTAATTATGTATCTATAATTAGATCCTGCTGAAAATGAGCTGAAACTTGTTTTGACATCTTCTTTGAAGAATGTATTTGTACATTGCATGTAACATTGCACATATGCATTTGCAAAACCTGAACTAGCTGAACGGCAGCTATGTACAAAAGCCAGTAAGCTTTGACAGGGTAAACAAAATCAAAGAAAAGCATAGCTGAAGAGTTAATAAGCACCTCCTTACAGGAGGGAAATTCAGATGAGGCAGTCTGCTCAGAAAAAGCTAAATGGCCATGAAGAGAAAAAGAAGTCTCTGACCAGGAACACGTGATGAAAGCTGTATTTTGACAACTGTAGAAAGTTTTCTTTTAAATACACCCTTCTAAGTGTTTAAATAATTTCCAAGAGGCTTGATTGTATTCCCTCAGCTTCAGGGTGGTTGAGGTTTTTTTCCCTACTAATTTGGAGATAGATTGTACCTTAGGGCAGAGCCAGGAACATGGGGTGTGTGCTTAAGCGGCAGGAACGCAAGAGTAAGCGTGGGAGGCATTGTGCTTCAGCAACAAAACATCGCTCCCTTCCCCCACGGAGGCGAAGGAGACAATCAACCCTACTGTTAACTGTGGATTTGAGGATGAAAACCAGCAGTGCTCAGAACATACGGCAGGATGCAAGCAAACTCTCTTCTGCCTTTTTGCACAGTCTAGGAATTTAAAGAGGTAGTGCCAGCAGTGCTGTGTGAGTGGTCCCATGTACGAGGAAACCACATGTGAGCTTAATAACAGTGATAATAATAGTAGGAGTATTTAATGAAGACTCAGGAAGAACTGTCTATGTTATTATTGTAGGATAATGATAAACGGTTTGACAATGCCGTTTCTGGGACTGAATAAACAATTCAGCGTTATCACAGCTGTTGGACTTCAACACCCAATATTTAAGTGCTGCTATGGTCAGAAAAGTGACTTTGTAAAAATAATACCTTCTTACTCAAGAGAGCTGCTGCTTCTATATTTTCTGAGTCATCTCTGATACCTTTACTGACAAAACAAGTTGTTACTAATGATAGCATGGCAGTGCTAATCCAGCTCTACGAGGGGAGGCTGGATCCTAGTTTGTCTCACCACGTCACATCCCTGACTGTGGTGCATAGTCCACATCTCCACTAGAGATGCAATGCAGGAGCACAGCAGAAGAACCCTTCCAAATACCTGGGATTAGGCACAATCACTACATTTCTCTCGGGGGCAAACATATTAGTCTTCTAAAGCCAACCAACCCCCTTGTTGAAATGGGAGCAAGCAGAGGCATTTGTCCTGAAGGCACCTTCAATGCTACAGCATATCTTCTATAGGTCCATGGCACTGCAGAAGACAAGCAGCCACTGCAACTAACCTTATCCCCATGCCAGCCTTTCCAGATAACACGTTAAGACAGACACAGTTTCTAAAGCAGAAGGGACTACTAGTCATACCCTTACTTTTGCATGTTTCAGAAATAAAGTGACCTTCAGATGGGATAAATTGTCTCAACTGCACAGGTTGCTTTGTCAGTCCTGATGTCAGTAACTTTGGAACAGAAACTGTTCCGAAAGGAGCAAATTGTTGCTGGCCACAAAGCCTGCCATTGCAGGTACAGCTTCACAGCTCCTTGCAAACCGCCAGTCTGTCCATGTGCTGCCTCACATTCTCCAAAGTAAAAACCGGTGTGCAAATAGGCACATGACATACAAATATAAAATCAACAGGACTTCTCCCATAGCAGATGTACATAAAAATGAAAATTTTCTATATAAATAAAAAAAGTAAACACCTTATTTTTGGTGTTCATTTCAGAATTGCCTTCAAAATTGAAAAGAAATAGGAAAATTACATTCCTTCTTTCTAAGGCTCTAGCAAATCAGAAATTTCAGTGAACATAAGGGAACAGGAAATTAAAATACATTTTAACCTTAGACAATTTCAGTGTTTCTGCATCCGTAAGAGACCACAGCATAACAGTTTTATTCTATGCCAATAGTACTCACTTGAAAAGACATTACTACCAGCAAGGCAAGTTTTTCTTCTGTAAAAGCTTTCCCCAAATGACATCAACGCAGCAGTGCTTTCAAACCTGCTCACTGAATTCAAAACAACTTGAAACACAGTTATGGACCCTGCTCTCTGTCTTGTGCATATCAGGGAAGAAACTTATTTCCTGATTAGGGATTCCTCAGTGGTAGTGGTGGGGAGGGAGAACCTGCCTACAAAAATCTTAGCTTTTCAAAAATATCAGCCTGTCTATAAACAGATGGCTACTCCTCATGGGATACTGTCCTCTCCAGGATGACTGCACTAAGTCCTGAACCTCTTCCAATGTGGCCCTGAGCAGGCTGTGCTGCTAGCAAAGGTGAGGAAAGTTAGAAATGGAACAGAGCCAATCTGTGCATATAAAAGCTCTAAATTC
Source organism: Pedionomus torquatus (assembly GCA_013398155.1). Classification (NCBI taxonomy): domain Eukaryota; kingdom Metazoa; phylum Chordata; class Aves; order Charadriiformes; family Pedionomidae; genus Pedionomus; species Pedionomus torquatus. The sequence goes on along the minus strand of VZRU01001487.1, from coordinate 171,261 downwards.
ATTACTCTCAATTAAAATGAATGAGGATAAGGATCGCTTCCAAGTACATCAATCAAAGGAAGTACTTGCTGCAGGAAAACAGAAGACACTGGTGTATACACGAAGGAATTCACTCACATATTAAAAAAGTGTGTGCAGGCAAATGTATACGAAACTGGCAGCTTAGTCACAACTTGTCAAGTGAAAAATATCTAGGAATGATAGGTTAAAAATCTAGTTATCTATTTTTATTTTTTTTTTTTAAAGTCAGTTTCTAACAGAAATACTTGCATGCCAGGACATGCTGTTTTACAAAACTAGGAAGGTAACTCAAACCAGTTTCATACAGTATAAACAGGCATATGATGCTTAGAAGATAAGTACAAATTTGCCTCCAAAGTAATTTGTTCTGATAACCGTTAACTTCAGAGCACTGTAAGTACCCTTATCTCCTGAAATCAACAGCCAGAGAAACTGCTGAGCACTACAGAATTAGTTCTTAAGGGGGAAACAAAAACTAAGGTATTGTATAGGTGACAAAAATATAGTCCCTCACATTTCTCATAGTGGTTTTGCTTTGCTTTTTTTCCAATATGAACAAAGCTGAGGTTTAGAGCAATAGAAATAGATATAAATTGACTAAGAGTAGGATGGATTAATTAGTTTTTGTAGCCGCTAGATACTCTTTATTAATGACTTACTGTCACATGTGTATTCTTCATCTCCTCTAAAGAGTCTCTCCTCTCCTCTAGCCAGTCCAAAACACTTTGAAATATACCTAAGTAAAATGTACCGCAAGTTTATCTCTGTGAGAGTCTGACAAATTTTAGTTCAATCCAGTACCTACTTTAGGCTTAGAAATATTTGAAAATATTATCATGGCTTACACAAAAACTTACACAGTCAAACTTACTTGTTGTCAAACTTACACAGTTAGAATGTCAAAGAGTACTGCAGAGGGGGTGGTAAAGACAGACCTTGAGCTTGGAGTGCTTGAGTAGGAATTTGGCAAAGGAGGACACAAACAACTTTGTTTCTGTCTTAGTTTAGCTAATATCACCTACCTTAAAAACAGTATTGGGAATCTGTGTTCATTATTTGCAAGAGAGTAACTGATTTTTCATTATGCAGGAGGCCTGTAGAATCAAGCCTTCCATTAATGGAGAACTGTCAAGAGCTTGTCATTTTTTGGGCTGTAATTTCATCAACCTATATCACAAAGCACAAGAAACGTGCTTATTTCATTAGACACGGCAAAAACAAACCTAATTAAATAGTTTTGTTACATTCCTGTAATTAGGCTTGCAGAAAAAAAAGTCTGAAGAAGTAGCTGTGATGCATCAAAATAAGCTGAATGCCTTTCTCAGCCCTGAACAATGCACATAATCCTGCTCTGGGTGAAAACATCTGAGTGTTCCTAGGGGACAATTATCAGCTGCATGAAAGTTAGAACTTAACCTGCAGCACAGCACCAGGATTTTAGATTCTCTCAGGATAACTTTCATTATAGGCCCTATTTTTAGGACCACATTAACAGCCACTTTGAAAGGTCATAACACTGTTGGAAACTAAGATTGCATTATGTTTTCTCATACTAACGTCATCACAGGATACAGCTGTTGGAGAGGGCTGGGTAAGATTTGTGGGACAGAACTGAAATCAACTTATGGGCTTAGTAGTGAAGTGATGAGAAGTACAACAACATGGTACCTGAACTGACCAGGGCAAGGAGGCTGGAGTTAAAGCTGATGTGTCTCCCACCTTCACATACTTGTTGACTGTTTCAGGGAAACTGAATCTCCAGCTGCTGACATCCCCACTGGATAAGCACAGCCTACTTGCAGGTTGCAAACACCAGCTGCCCTTGTGTTTATACCTTGGAGCTTTTATCTCGAGGGTATCTAGGATGTGTGGTGGGCATTCATCCCATTCACACTGTCAACCGTTTACAGCAATGCAGGTCTCATCTTTCTGTCCATCATTCCAGTGGATCTGTGATAGAAAACTCATTGATGAAAATCACAAACATACAATCACATACGTTTGAAAGAGTAGTGCTTGGACTGCACCAAGCTTCAGAGTAGGAAGAGCTGCTTCTTCAAACTGTGGAATAATCATTTTTCATCTACAGGAATTTACAGGACTCCAAAAATCACCCAAAACTATGACCAGAAAGTTCACAATAACAGAGTTAACTCTCAGTGGTGTCCCTGATAGAACAGATACCAGTCTACCAGGAGAAACTGATTCTACCAGCAAAAAACAGAAAGTGAAAAATAAGGAAGATAAAGAAGAAGAAGAGGTGCAAAAGTATTAAGAAAAGGACATAACAGGGTATAAAACTTAGTACTTCTGATAAAATAAGACCTTGTTCTATTATCTATGTACCAGCTAAACTCTTCTGAAAATACAGTCCTATAACAAAATACAATAAAAACCTAGACATAAGCCATAAAGAGATTTATGAGAAAAAGAGGAGGTACATGAGATCTTTAATGTAGCCACAGAAGCTATCTCCCCTCTGGTCATTTTTAGCATACAATTAAATGTAGCTATATATATTTCTTGTAGTATCACGAGTCTCATTAACAGCTGTTCAGGTAGAGCTGTGAATTGAGCCATACGGATAGTATACCAGAGGGTAGAGTTTAAAGACAAAGATTTCAAGAACTGTGAATAATTTAAGACACAATACTATGCATAGAACTCCCCAAATTCAATTTGTCAGTGAATATACGATTCACTACGATTTGAGGCAGTATTAAGACCTGTATAATTTGGATCTCGCACAGTAATTAAAAATAAGAAGGGCCTGCATATATTTTGCATTTGGTTTAAGGCTTAGATCCAAGAGATTAGTTTGGGTTCCCAGTTTAAACACTATCTTCTTTTGCCCTAGGAAAAGCCACTGCATCACCTTCTATCCCACTTTACATCAGTAATAGGGAATTTTCTTCATTTCCTTCCTCCTTCTGCACTGGAAGTGACTGGTAACAGCTCAAATGTGCACCAGGATTCATTAGTGATACACTCAGCCTCCGGCAGTCCTACCTCACATACCCTGCACCACAGACCTCAAGTCTTCACTGAGACTGCTAACTATTACTGAGATATAAATAGCATATCTTACAATAACGCTATAATTAAAACACATATGTGTGTATACTTCCTGAAACTGGGGACTAAAAGAATCCACTTCATAACTCATTTACAGTTCTTTCCTGTACACCAAAAAAATCACTAGTTAGTCCCAATGGACTTTTCAAAATTGATTTAACAGCAGAGCCCTCTTGGGAACTTTTAGGAGAATTCACAAAATAACTCATGGAATATTTACATTAATAAGTACTAGTATTTCATAATTATATTCTCCATAAAAAGTTTCCAGATAAAGTTCTCAAACACAGAATCTATCCATCTATCATCCATTTACATTCTTAGCCACATCTTGTGTTAGGATATGTATATATATGATGCTTATAACTTTTTGCCTGAAATCCACTGTTTAACTATAAGTCTTCCACTCTCTGGAAAAAGTTAGCAATACTGAGTTTAAATGAACTTTTCTGTTCCAAAGAAACATAAATATCATCCCAACACTGCTTAGGCAAAAAGAAAGGTTGATGGAAGCTGCAACAGAATTCCCATTCACTGAATGTGTTTGATGCCATAAAGGTATAGGAACACTAGATGGCAATAACTACTGTACATGGATATTTAAGTACAAATTTATTTTTACTCCAAAATTATCTATTGTGATACAATATTATCTATTACACAGCTTCTAAGGCAATATTATTTAGGAGGCACCATATTCCATTACTAAAAAGAACTCCACAAAACCCCAACCAAGACAAAAAAAAAACAACAAAACATCATCCACTCCCCGAAAAAACACCACCAAAAACTAGCTAGCTGTGGATTAGGGTTTGTATTGGTTTGGTTTTTTTGAAACCAAGCCTGACTTCCTTCAAAAGATAAGCAAGCAATTCAGGTTTCTACAGTAAACTCTGCTACAGTATAGATCAAGTTGGTATCTTTGTTATAAGGCATGGTAGAAAAAGGAAAAAAGACAGAAATTGTGAAACATTCCTAAAGTGTTTTCATTCCTAATTACATATTTATTTAACTTTTGGCATAAAAAGCAAATGTACAGAATACTCGAACATCACAAAATAATTATACAAGTTTGTAAGGATAGTACTCTGCAAAGGCATTTATTTCAAAAAGAAATAAAAAATGCTTAACTTTTTTTTTTTTTCAATTCATCATCAGGAAATCCAAAAGACTTTTGAAGTATCAGGTAAGGAAGATCATTTACGAGTCTCTACAAGGAGTCTGAGTAATTCAAAATCCCGCAGTGAATTACTTGAAGAACTAGGATCAGACTATAATTGTCATGAAAAGCAGAAAACTCTCTAGACTGACTTGAAATGTGGAAGCATTAAAATGCAGAAACTCTCATCAGCGTAGTGAGAACTGTAACCCCGTGGCAGGTAACTGCTATGTGTATCCTCACAGTATTTAAGAAGTCTGTGTATGGATCAGAGTTGTGCAGGAAACTGTCCAGCTACAAAAAGAGAAAACTGCTGCCCAAAAGACCTTCAGTCTAGTCATCCTGGTTAGTTTTTAATCTCACTTGACTTCAGCTGTTTAAAGTTATTAATTTCAGCTGTTCGCTTGTCCAGCCCAAGTTGTTCAAGCTCTTTCTGGAGTGGACTAAGGCATTTCCAGAGTCATTTAACCAAGTGTCTGGGTTCCCTGGAAACATCCCAGTTGGAATTAGCCATTTTCCCCACAGAGGGAAGTTTATGGCATGTTACCTGTCTCAATACTGCACATCTAAAGATGCATTGCACCCACAGTGACCATTTTACAGGAAAACAGAATGGGAAAGGACAGCACAAGAAAGCAAAGCTAGTTCTCATCAGTCATGCAGCACACCCACACCTCTCGTAAGCCACTTCTGTCCTTGTTACAATCGTCTCCAAAATCAGGAAAGAACAGGACTCTGAAATGCAAAAAAAAAAATTAAAAACTGAGTAGCAAAGGTATTTCTGACACTACAGAGAAGGGCACATACTGTTGCCCGTCTCTAGAAATCGCTGTTTCGGTATTTAAACGCTGTGAGTGAATTTAATGGCGAGATCTAGCACTGCTTTAGCTCGAAACTCTTGCCTTACAGAGACATCTCCTGGCAGCAGCGGGGTGGAGCAGCCGCATTCCCCCGGCTCGGGCAGGGGGTGCCAGAACCCCCCCGGCAGCGCACACCGGCGGCCGCCGCGCCGGGTCACAGCCCCCGCACAGGAACGCTCCGGAGGGCGGCTCCGCCGGCAGCCAGAGAGTAATTAACATCGCGCTGGGGATTTGCATATTAACACACCCCACCGGGGCTTCCCTGCCTTCGCACCGCACCCACCTCGGGCTCAGCGCTCCAAGGCTGTAGCCCCGTGCAACTGCTGAGTTCTGCTCCACTGTCACGGAGCAAACCGTTTCATTTACATTGAAAATATTTAATGGTCACTTTATATTAACGTGTATTTTTTTAATTTTTCCAAATGGCCTTTCTTCCCCCCCCAATATTGTTACTCTTCTACAAACTCTGCAATTTAACATACCCTTTCTTGGGAACCCAAATCATTGTAAGGTGTTTTAATTTCTTTCAGAGTATGTTATGCCAAATGACCCAAAAATCATCTTTGAAAAAGCAAACAAACATTTTAAACAGCAACAACAAAAAAGAAACTTGCAGAATTTCCTGCAAAAAATAAAAATATTTTAATTGATCTACCTCTGATCAGGTAGTTTCCTTGCCTGCTTCAATAACACAGAACATGTTTGAATTCATCTGTTTAACTGGAAAAAGATAACTAAAAATAAGAGCAAATTACATCAACTTTTATTTTCCCTCTCTGTTTATAAAATCGCAAGAACTGATTAGTCTTTGGTTTAAAGAGTTTTCAGCTGTTCCCTAGCCCCTATGAAGCAAAGGCTACTACAATCATTCAAGTTATGATTAAGCAAAACCATCTTTTAATCACAGATTGTGATTAAATGTGAATGTAACATCTCTACTGAAAAAGTCAGTTTAAATATAAGTATAGGTGCTTTCTAGCCACCTACAGCTATCATACATTAATGTTTATAGCCAGCTACCTCAGTATTTGCTAAACCCAGGAGCTCAGAAAAGCCTGGTGAACTTCCTTGGCTCAGAATCTCCAAGGTAGGTACCTCCACCATCATCTGTGTCCTGCAGAAACTCTCTTCCCTCCCTGCTGCACAATAACACACACAAACCTTCTCATTTGACATGGCAAGGAAGAGGAGGGAGAGTTTGATCTAACCTTACTCTTCTAGAAAAACTTTAAACCCATGTTATGATTTTGCTTTTCCAAATAATAAGAACCTATTAAACCTCATCATTTCCAGTTGGCTTCCCTTCTCTTCTAAAAGAGGCAGCAAAACCAAACATGAAAACATGAACACCTTTAGAAGTGCACAGTGGAGGGAAAGAAGAGATATCTGTTTGCCAGACCGGTGAAGTTCCTCATAAATATTAGTTTAATAAAAATTTTATTCAGAAGCAATGCATGAGAGTGCATGGATTTTTACCTGCAAATCGCCCTTGTGTTTTATTTTTGGTTTTGTTTTGATCCATGGGAAAAATATCTTTTCATTCTGTCTCTTCACTCACACCACCCCCCAAAAAAACCCAACCAACCAAAACAGGTCTAGCTTAGAAAAGACTTTTAGTTTGCAGTCTATTGAGCAAAATTTAACAATCATTCAAAAACTCAAAAAAGAAGAAATTAGCACAGAAACATTTAGATGATTGTTTTGGCAAAATTTTGGGATATGCCTGCCTGTAATACAGACCTAGAAAAAGATTGAATGGAAATAAATAAGTGCTGTGGGAATAAAGATATCCTAAAGTAAATACAGAGAAAAAAAGTATCATACAATGCTAAATCAGTTACATATGTTGTTGTCTCCAGATGTTAGAACCACAACAAGTCTAATTTGAGAAGTCTGTCTGCAGTCCCACACAGCCGAGTTCAACTGTCACATACAGGATATAGACCTCAGGAGACCCATCACCTTCCACGGCGGGACGAGTGAGTGGTACCTAGCTGGGATGGAACGGGTAGTTCAGACTGATTAAGGACCATGGCAGTTTGCTCCTTACTGTGCCTGTGTATCCAGATCCAAGCCTTCATTTTACAAGGAAAAGAATATTTTCTGCTAACTCAGTCTAGGTCTGAAAGTCAGCTGGGATTGCCATCATGAAAGCATAAACAATCCTTATATCACCAATAATGGAAACCAGCTCTCCTTCCAATACCTGTAGGCTTTGCAGTCTGAAAGAAATTATAAACCAATATATTTAAGTGTATGAATAGAGAAAAATAAAAGGTTCTCAGAATACAAGTGTGGAACAGTTTCGCTGAGGAAGAAAGAACTTTCTTCCTATGAGTGTGCTATCACACAAGGATTTTAGAAACAAACGACAGAGAAAACAAGATGGTTTATCTCCATATCTGCCATCGCGGTCTGTTTAACAGGTGACTGACAAAGAACAAACAAACAGATACAGGCTTTGATAAAGTAAGAAAAAAAAAAATCACAAGAGGAACTGTAATTTCCAGAGCTCATATACTGTTTGCATCTGCAGCAGTAACTCTAATGAAGAGTTTTATATTGTCTGTGCTTACACAATAAGTTGACTTCACTATTCCTACTTTCAAAAATTTTTCTCCAGAAAGTAATGTTGCTCAGAGAAAGTAAACAATTTTTCTAATTACCTGAAACAGGAATTCTCCTGCTAAATCACCACAATAAGGCATCTCATCTTCCTTCTTCTCAGAACTTCCACAAAGCCATCAAATCAGGTAAGACAGCAGGGGAGAAGTATGAAACAAATCCAAAAACACCAAATGTTTCTCCTATTCACAGACAACCAAATTCTTTTCAGCTGGGAGGAAGGAATCTTGGGAAAAAGAAATTCTAGAAGGGGAAGGTTGGCTTTATATCCCTCTCCTAGGCTTTCACTGTGTTGTCAGATGGGGCAAAGATACCTCTGGGAAAAATTGCTGGGATAGACCTTGACAGCTTAACCTTTTCCCTGTATTGTTTTTTGATTTCTTGGCTTATTTATAGCACATCTGTATTTACAGTAAACCTATATTTACAGTAATAGCAACACCTTGCACGATCTGGTTTGGGAAGCACAGATCAGTATTACCTAACCACAGAAAATGGCTCCAAATTCAAGCTTCCCTCAATCGGGAAGCAGTTAAAACCCAGTGAAGTTCGGCACCGCTGAGCAGCAGGCAACGCTGGCGAGCACAATGGAACCGAGACCAGAGCAGGCACCTCACTATCTGTCAGCCACCCTTCCTAGCGACAGACTGAAGAGACCCACTGAAGTCAATGAAAAGGTTTCCATGGAAATCAATGAGGTCTCAGTAAGGCTGTAAAGATGCATCATTAATTTTTTCAGCCTCGCTTTCACACACATCCATTCCCTCTCTAATATCAGTTCTTATACTATTTATATAACTCAGGATCTAATCAAGACATGTACTCCTACTTGCTGGGAGCTGAAAAGATCATGCTGATTTGTTACTTCTCTTTTAATATTTAGAAGGTACTCAGCTACACTGGGGATATAGGCTCTATGAAAGCCTGTGCAGTGGTGTTGAGAAGCTCTTTGGACATCTGTATACAGGAACTTCTACATCTGAAGACCTATCACACCACTGAAGCAAAAATTGCTAAAACCCTAGGTCAGAGGAATGTAAATATTGCAATCACTGTATTATTAATACCCAGAGTAGGAGCTAATTTTTTGCTAGCTAATATAAATGGTATTTATAAAATAAAATAAAAAAAAAAAAAAAAACAACAAAAAAAAAACACAAAAAACCACAAAACGAGCATCAGTAAGCATCTGCTATCTAAGCATTCTATTCTAAATCTCCTCTTTTCTGCCTTTATGACACTGTTTTGTAAAAACAAAGTTTCTCAGGCAGATGTCCTTAAAGTTGTTGATTTATTGCTTCTGCTTCTTTTTTAATTCACAGTTGCTAGTATATATGAAAGAGTTGAGAAGCATGGAAATTAATAACTGCAGGAGCTGTGAGATACTAATGGCATTGCATTTCACAAGACTAAAATGTGGGCAACAGACTATATTAGTATAGTGAAGTGCAAAGTACAAGAAAAGATTTTAAATTATTTACCTTTCTACTTCAGCACAAACGTCCTATAGCCAATTATCTTGAGATATTGCCTAGAAATTAACCAGTCATCTTGTGTTTCTATCTCCAGATTTACAATTAGTAATGCTATTAATGTGGATCCTGTACTTAGCATCACTAATTACATTGCTATGAACTAATGGTGTTAAAAATAGCAATAGCCATCAACTACCAATTAATGCTTAATGAGAGCATATAAACCCTGGCATTGTAATGAATTTCCAAATTATCGTTTCTTGTGTGTCTCTTAAAATCATACAAAAATGGGTGTAACACATGAAGTAAGATAGTGACTGAAAGCACATTTATCACAAAATTTTGAACCAAAAAGAAGAACAGGACCAACTGGAAACATTTAAGGATTAGTGTACACCTTTCATGCAAGTAAATTGTTAAATACAGTACATTTTTAAAGGGAATCTCTCAAATTTTTACAAAAATAAGAGAGATGGTGGTTACTGAGCTGTTTAGCTGTTGATAGTCTTGGGCACAGTAGGACAAGAGCCTAAAATGCAGGATGGACTATGAGTATTGTAAATAGCATTAATAAAGTGCCTGTGTGTTGAGCTGTTGCAGTGTAGAGTAACACCCGCTTTTTCCACATCCAAACAGGTTTTGTTCCTCTAAAGACTATGGTAGACAAGCCAGAAATGAATCCTCATCATTTGCATCAAAAAATATGGCAGGTGCTGTTTATTCCAGCAACTTTCAGAAGCAGAAGGCAGGACGCACTTAAAGTCACAAAACCTAGATCCTTTATGCCTTGGTGGAAGGAAATAAAGGTCCACACAGGTCTGGTCTCTGGGAATCAAGATAAGACCAGATGCATCCAAGGCTGGAAGGTAAAGGCAGAGAAAACAAAGGAAAATAGTAGGCAGGAGCAAGAAGAAACCAATATTGAAAACAAGTGGGAAGGAGAGTCAAGAGAGAACCTTGTTTAACAAGGCAAACTAAACCAGATAACACAGAGAAACCTACACAGTGTTTGACACAACCTCAAAATTGTGGATTTACTGCTCTTACCTAGCTGGTAGCCCATCACCATGAACCTTGGTACATTAATTGCAGTTACAATGAAGCATTAGTATTGCAAGCAACAAAAGTTAAAAAAACTATGTACTGTTAAAACGGGAAAGGCGAAGTTTTTGGAAAGGAGCTAGTTGAATAAAACCCATGGAATGAAAGATGACCTTTGGGACCAAATCTCTGCTGCAGGATGTCATCCTTAATTGAGACTGAGAGTCAGAAAAGCTGAGAGGAGTGCCAGAGCAGCGACTGCAGTGGAGGCCAGAGAGAGCACAGAACTGAACTGCTTTCCTGCCCCAAAACTGTAAAAATAAGCAAAGGATGAAGAAGGGGAAGAACAAACATTCTGCAATCACAGCCAGCCTGTCATTGAGGAGGACAACAGCTCACTACCTGCTGAAGCAGGTGGGCAAAGGCTCACAGCTGAGTTCTCCTGTGCTTCACAGGGAAAATGCATCCTGGGGGTGTCATAAGCTGCTCTTCCCTCCATGGAGCACTGTAGCAGAGAGATCCAGCCTCAGAGCTCCACATAGCAAGTATACCAAGCCGGGGGAGCCACCCAGGCAACAAGCTCTGTCAGCACAAGCTTTCCCAGGGGATAATTTTCCAAGCGCGTTATTGTTCACCAGACAATGTAATGTTTATCATCTTTGCTCACTAAGCTCTGCGCACAGCTTTGATCAGAAATAAATCCCAGAAATTCCAGATATCTCCCTGGCTGTGCCATATCATGAACACATGCTGGGACAACTGTAAAAAGACAGCAGTTACCACTGGGAAGAAGCTCCATGTTTCCCATGCTGTTTTGCATGTCGCTGCAAGAAACAGGAGATATACAATTCCATACTAGGAAGGCATTACCCATTGCTTACATTCCTGGTTTGCTTATGACATGAAATCCAGTAGCAGAAGACATCCTAAACAAAATTGCATGGAAAGTGGATTTTCCCCTCCCCCTTAAATTTAACTTTTTCTTCAAACATTTTCTTCCTCCATATTGGGTCTTCCCAGTGCATTTTCCTGAAGAAGCAGATGTAGCACCAGACCAAAACAAAATGGGATACAAGAAGAGATCAAGTAAGGGGAGGCATCCCCAGGGAAGCTTGAGGTCTGCACACTTACAGCTCCCTCCAGCTGCAAGCAGAAAATGAATCCCTCTCTCCCACATGCCACTGAAATACCACAGCCACCTTCCTACACTCTCAGCATCCTAGACCTGAGAAACCTTTCACATAGGAAACTAGAGATAGGTTTAGCTAATGAAAAACTGGTTTTGCCCCCTCTCAATAAATAATGAAACATCTCTAATGTGACAGCATTATAGCTTATTTTGCTTCCTGGGAGAAAAAGTATATTGATTTCAATGCAGAGATACACATAAATATAGACATTTTTTGTTTGGATTTTGTTTTACTTTTAAATTAAGTCCAAGAGCTTTGTTTAGCCTTTTTTACTGTATACGCTCATACCATGGCCTCCTAGAATATTCAATGCTAATCAGTTTTTATAGCTATCTCTTCCAGTTTCCCTACTAACAGGATACTGAGTATCCTAACAAACACCCAAACATTACATGATTATGCTAGGATTTTCATGCTCCTCCTCTCCGAACCCTTACAGTGTATGGCTGTAAACAGTTCCTGAAGATAAAAAAGGATCACCTCTATACCAAGATTATTCTTGCATTTTCTCATCTTTATCAACAATCACAAACTCTAGAGCACTGGATGCACTCTAGTACTAAAGCAAATAATCCAAATGAGATTTCTTTTTATTTTTTATTTATTATTATGGAAATCAATTAATTTTGATCTGAAATTATTCTAAAATACTGGAATGGAAATGTTTTCTCACACCTTGGTTCTTCACAAGTTTTTGACCTAAACCAATCTTACCAAGTCAATGTTTACCTGCTTCAATTACTTCTCTGAAAATAGACATCTATGACAACTTTTCACAGGAAATTCAAATGTGCTTGTCCAAGATGTTTTGTACAAGACACTTGAAATTCTTGCACTTTTAAAGACACAGCCATGATAACTAAGTCAGGCGCCAGAACTTACTATGAATTCTCAAACCTGCATCATCTCTGTTTCCTTTCACCAAAAGCATCAATCTACTGTGCCTCCATGGTGGGAAAACAGGCTTTATCTGATGTATTACAAAGGATTCAGAGCAGAACTGATAGTATACAGCTGGAATATTCTGGGAACACGTTGGGAACACATGCCGGGATTCTGGGAACAGCAGCGAACACACATGTAGACTGACAACCACTGTGGTTAGTTTATATGGTTCAGGGCAAATACTCAAAGCAAGAGTTATATAACTATGTACAGATCCAGACTCTATACGCATGCAGTATTCACTGCTGGGCACCGTGTTATATATCATGTCTCCGTTTCTGAGATCAAATAATTAGTTCTGAAGCTCAGCTACCCTTTTAAAATATTTGAGAAGTATGTTAGAGCTTAAATATCTACATCTCTAGCATAGTACTTGGAAGTCTAAGAGATTTGTGTGTTTTTCATTCACAGGGGAATATTTTTAATTCAAATACATTAAACTCCTCTTTGCTTCTTTCAGTTCTTTTTCATCAGAGATCTATTTTTCATTGTTTCTCTGTTTCCTCGCTTGCAATCCAATTTCAGTTTAGAGTCTGACTCTTTGTATTCAAACTGACTCTTTTGTATTCAAACTTAGAAATGCAGTGATTTATTCTTTTTCCACTGGTTCCATCATACAGTGATCATTTTCTCCAGGCTCATTTCCATGCTGGAAGAGCTAAGTTGCTTTCAGAAAAGCTCCTAATCAGAACGTAGGTCCATCTGTAAAAAGACTTCACAAAAAGCAAAGAATATCTGTACAAAATGAGAATGGTATGGATTAAGGTCTTGCAGTAAACTGTGAATGAATTTGCTGAAATGTTCATCATCACACACACAAAAAAAAAAAAAAATCAATAAAACCTGGCCTTGACAATTTGGCTGTAAGAATATTCTGCTTTGCAAAAAAATGAAACACAATCAATTAAGTTTTGTATAAAAGAAAATAGACACGATTTCAAACTCTTCCCCGACTCCTTCCCAACAAGAAAAGTATAAGGGAAATAGAGCTTAAATAACAATGCAAGAAGATAAGCCACGTTCAAATTGATTGCCTGAAGATTGGCAGGTAAGATAAATTCATCCATGGTCAAGCAACCAGAAAGTTCAACATGTACATCCTCATGTATATCACCTTTATGCAATGCCTTAAAATATTTATGGGAACACTTCCCTAGTTTGTTTACTAAGACAGAGATAAGATACAATATATTTTAGTATTCCTGCATCGGCAGAGTTTAACTGTTTTTGTTTATTGTGGTGTTATTAAAGAATAAATAAGAACTATTAAAGCCAAGTTACTTGTTTTCTCCCCTCCCCTGCTCCCAAGCAAGCTAAGTTAAACACACTTTAAAAATTGAGATTTTGGGTATTTAAAAGATGATGAAAACATGACTCCTAGCTGCTTATCTTTTGACTCCATTGCCACATAACTGTCTCCTACTTATTTTCCTTAAGGTCACTGAAGAAGATTCAAGAAGAATTCAATGTAGAATCTAGGTTTATATTTGAAACTTTTTTTATCTTTAATGCAAAACAACATTCTGTGCTATATTATATTTGTGAGTTACACAACCAGAAACATGAAGTTTTAAACAAATATATAATAATATTTATTAACTATTATAAATATTATAAACAAAATATCATAAAATATATTAACTGCAAACAGTCCAATCTCCAATCTGTGAAAGATTCTCCCAGAATACACAACCTGAACCATAAATCAACAAAATATAAAGAAAAGTTTCAGTAGAAAATTATGGTAAAATAATCTCAATGGAATACTTGTGAGACAATCGTCCTAATGAATATGAATAGATTTGAGATACCTTCTTAAATACGTGATTTGGTGAAGACATAGCAAAACACTTAGACCATGGGAGATATTAGTCTGTATGTGTATGCATTAAAAGATAGGTCTCATAGTCATCCTCATTATGGCTTACTAATGATGTGCATTCATTCTATTACCTCTCAATAGATACATAGTTTTATTTAATGATAAAAAAAAAATTCTGAATAGTATTAGATCCTACAAACTCGAATTTTGTATAAGAATCTGAACATTATAGAATTCAGAATAAACCTGGAGTTCAGGCAGCAAGTGTGCTGACACAAATTCTGACCCTCAGACCATGTATCCAGCTCTTATTCACAACACTTGCAATAGTTATTTTTCTTTCTTGGCTTTCTACAGCATAAGGAGAAGAGTACAACGTGAGGGAAAAAAGGTACACATTTATTCTTCAAGTTCAATTTTATAAGAAAATGTTGACATGCGGTGTCACAAGGTGTAGTGACTTACTGACACAAGGTGGTGCTCTCCTCTTAGTAAATAGCTTTAAATCTGGTTTACACGTTGAAAGGAAAAGGTGGCTCTTCTCGAGAACTCGACCAGTTTTCAGGGGCATTTCTTACCCCGAAGAACCAGAATTTCAATGTCAGGAATTTAAATAAGTACCAAAGCTCTTCTTTTTTTCTACAGATGTTTTACTGAATGAAACAGTTCTGCCTCCAGATCTTCATTCCATCATCCAAGCTCTAACTAATGTGTCTCATCCAGCTTTCAGCTGGAAGGGTCTTTTCCCTTTTTCTTTTTCCCCCCACAAGCTCTTTTCCCTGAGACTGCTAACAAACAAATAAATCTATTGCTAGCTTTGTATCACATGGTATCAGAGGATCCCTCAGAGCAAATTTACAAACAAGGTTTCCACCAATGAGATTCCAAGCCTGATGCCATATTAAAGATCCAACTGTGATTTGCTTCATAGTGATGTTACTAACAATCTGCGTCAGCATTACAGTTTTTCCATTTGCCTCCTAGGAAAGCACTGGTAAACCCTCATTGCCAGAACTTCCAAATCAGCCTCCAAAATATCAAGCATAATACTGTCCATCAGAACCAGTGCATGTACAGCACTTTCAGATGAAAAACCATAAGAAAACAATTTAACTTGCTTGTTACAAAAAGTTTTCTTTTAGGTCAAAAGAAATATTCAGAGCTATTTTGACCACACATTTCTCCCAGCTTTTGAATTTTCTAAGGGTATATATTTGCACAGCAACAACAAATCTGACACACCAGTGACAGAGGTCAGTCACAGATAGCATTCTGATAAATCTTCAGGTTTTAGTGCAGTTCAGATAAACAGAAATCTTTGCTCTCCCTTGGAGCAATCACAGCCCTTTAGCTCAGTACAGAGAAACTCATAGGTGAAAAAACTAGTCCCTAGTACTTTACAGGCTATTCTGACCTTCTTGTGAATACTGGTCACCTGCAGGAATCCTCCCAGGTACACCTTGTTAACTATGAGGAGATCAATGCATCTAATCACTTGCACAGATATCAGTGGTGGAAATTTCCTACTAAAAATGTGATTCTTGCCCTCCTCAAAAGTGTACGTTACCAAGTGGCTGAATTCAATTACTTCCATAAATTCCATGACAAACTAGAGACAGCGGAAATCCCAAACCATAAAATGAGCAAGATGAATATTTCTTATCTCTCCTTTAAAACTTAAGTGCATCACAAGAATACTAAGCATATGGGAAATTAGTTAACTTTTAAAGACCTGTGTTACATAAACATCTCTTTAATCAGATTACTCTGGTGCCACGGGATTGTGCCATGTTTTATTTCCTCAAAGAACATGCTGTTCGGTTACTATAGCATTTCTATATCTGGATTAATTAGAAACGGAAATGTGAATACAATTAAGTTTGAAATTAAACACACTTTGTAGCTGGGAAGATAATCACTGCTTTAGAAAGATCTGGCTGCTCCAACCTGTGAAGTATCAAGCTACTCTCTCAATTAATTGGAACAGTACTGTTTGTTCTTGGGGCCAGCTAACTGTGGCACTCCATATGGACTGTGGACACATCACTTCTCTGACCTATTCTTTGACCTGTATTATTTGATTATTTAATAATAAGAATTAGTGTCCTTACACAATTCTTGGTGTCAAGCGCAGTACTTACCCTTTTAAATAACCATGGTCTATTCCACCTCTTCTTCTGTCTGCCCTTGATTCTCAACTACCACTGCATTCATCAGCACATCCTGAACAAGGAAACCAAAGTGTCACTGAGTTCAGGCAAACTGCTCCCCTGTGAGCCAGAGCAGAAATTAGTATCATTTTCAATTTCTGTGAAAAAGTGTCTTCACAAACAGGAGACTCTCTAAAACAGAAGAAAAGACAAGTCCTCTTCCCCAATTCTGCCTTGTATAGGAAAAGATTGAAAAGCTCACATGGGCAAAAAATGACCAAGGTTCAAGACCATCTGCTGTACCCAGAGATCCCACCTCCATTTCTTGTGATCAGCTAAGTAGGTGAGGAAGACACAGAATTTCCAACTCTAATGAAGGTCTTAAAAATAATTCTCTAAATAATTGCTTTCATTTTACTTTCTGGCTAATCATGACAGTGGGAAGCTCATATTATTTCTATCTCAATAGATGGTAACGAAGAGATACGGGGGGCTGAGGGAGCACACCAAGATATGGTTTAAGTGCAGACTGCATAGTCTTCAGATTCAATGCAGTAAGCCAACACCTTCCCTTCCTGGTAATGGTGGAGTTTACTCAAACTAAAACATGCAAGGAAATTAGGGTCCCTCTAGAATAACCCTGGCAGGTACAGGCCACTGGGAAATTCAGAACCATGAGAGCAAAGAACATTTCTTCCTATGCATAGATGGAGATCAGATTTGTCCAGCAGGTTGAGAACAGAAGCTTCTATATGTGCATTATTTCTGAAAATCATGGGAAGTGTGGAAAAGGGAGAATAAAAAATACCAAAAAAAAATAAATATATATAAGCTCTACATATAGAGGTTTCATGTAGAATCAAGGTAGATTTTCACAATTTAAAGCATCCACTGCACACATGTGCATAAAATAAACAAATAATGAAGACAATGGAAAATTATCCAAACCATGTAATTAGAACACCATGATCTTCTTATTGCCAAGCCCTTGGCTTTAACTACTGGACCACATGGCTCACATCCTAATTAATGGAGAAATTCAATGTTATAAAAATTTCCAAATCTTCTTTTCTTTTTTTTGAACCTGAGATGGAGATTTCCAGTGTCAAATAATTAGAAGTGTCTTAATCCATTCAGATACCTCCTCCAAAGCTTAGCACATGACAAGAATGTTTTGCCAGTCTTGTTTTTTGGCTTTGTCACTCTTATTTTCATTTATTTCTTAACTTCTATTAAGAAGTTTTTCACATTTTGTAATCTTAGTCACAAGCTGCACTGAGGATGGGAAATGACTTTGTGGTCTCTTACAAAGCTACACTGTAAATGAAGCAGAGTTTCTATTGCAAGCAGAAGACAGCTACGTTTCAGTGGGGATTTTTATACATCAAGTATATGAACTATCTTGGGAACCTGCAGAATGAGAAATCTTATGCCAGGAAACTGTAGCATATTCCCCATGAAGCGTTTGACAGTTATTTGTAAACATAAGAACAACAGCAATAATAATGACAGACAAAGATTTAAATATCACCATGGAAACACTTATACAAAGACCACAGAAGGAGAAAAAAGTTTCTGTGTATGCTTGTCATTAAATTGTAATCTGATATTCTCATCTGCAAGTGGTTTTAGAACACAGGATAGGAACAAAGTGTACTATCAAATCTGTGAAATTGTGAAGAGTCCGTACGTTATAGAACAGTTTCCTTTTTCATCCTTACATTTCTTTGTTGTTTAATCCACACAGAGCATTTTTCTTTTAAGGTTTGAAGGTGATTAGGCAACCAGTGTTTCTTTAAACAGAAAAAAAACCCCCAAACCCATATGGTCTTACATTTGCCAACTCAAAACAAGCATGATTTTTAATAACTACTGGAAGGCTTTCTTAGACAAAGTTTCTGTGCCCCAAAAAATGCAAAGGCATATGGGTTTCATGCACTTGGTGAGTTCCAGGAGAGAATTTGTGGACATTATCAACACAAAATGTGACCATGGGTATTGTAAAAAAGTTCCTGAAGTGTACCTGTGTGGTGACAAGACCAGTGGTGCTTGCAGTACTTTCAACGTTTCACCATCAACATATTTCCTATAAACTTCAAAAAATTTTACACCTACTTTCTCCCAAGGGCTCACTCTGATACTTGAGGAAAATTACTTTTCCAAATGGAAAATTGCAAATTTCCCAGATGGGAATTTCCGCATCTTTAAGAAATTCATGATCTTCACTCCCTATGACACTCTTAACATTCCTGCTTCCTGTTCTTCTGTTTTACTCCTTCTAAAATAATGGCATAGTAAACACAGAAATACTGTCTGCAGTCAGTTATGAGCTCTTTCAGAAATCACATACTTACCGTTCCCCAAGGTCACCAATGAATTACAACAGATGCTCTAAGAAACAGCTCCTACTTTGGGCAACAAATCTCTGCAAACAACTGTTCTCAGGACAACAATGAGGGGAAAAAATTGGAATCTTCAACCCAAAGATCTTTTAGCCTGCAGCTCTCTTTGAAGTTAAGCAATCATCTTACTGAATATGGCACAATCCGTTCTGTAATCATTTTGACATATAATCTCACCATTATTGTCATATCTAAACCACGTCACTAATACACTCTGAAGATGTGGGACTTCGAGTGGCTCTACTGCTTGCTACTCAGTTATTATCTTGGTTCTAGACAAAACAAGGAAACATGTTATATAACTTTTACCATACAATTCTCACGATCAGAAGACAGCAGACACAAATAGATCCACTCACACAGGGCTGAGAAATGAAGGAACATTTCAGATCTAAAGCACAGCAGGGACCATTTTCCTGCTGACCTTTTCTTTGCAGCAAAGTGATGGTCCTGGCGAATAAATGACCAATCTTGGTCCTTTTTCGTTAAACTGATTTTTGCTGTTTGGGGGCTCCAGACCTGTCCCTTTCTCCCTGGGAAGGTCTGTCCCTGCTGTGAGCAGCTCTCTTGGTCAACAGCAGGAGGTAAGGTTGGTGGCAGCTGCCTGAAGAGAGAATACAACAACCTATTACTGCTTCATACAGGAACAGCAGCTGCCTCCAATTGTGTGAAGAAAGAGAAAGAACACTTGTTTTGCCCTTAGCAATCTCCCCTATTTCATCCCTACCTATAAAAGATATTCACAGAGCTCCTACTGTGGTCATGCAATCTCCAGTGTCCTTATAACACTCTGCATTACAAAAAAGCAAATCATATCTTTGTGCACATCAAAATTTGAGGCATAGAAAAAAAATCAAGTTACTCAAGATAAAAAAAAAAGGTTTGCAGTCCAGAAGAGACCCTCTGTATTTGGAGAAAACCTCTTTAAAGGAGCTTACTGTTTGTTCAAACTCCTCAGAAAACTTCCAGGAACAGCAAAGTCAATCAGTCCACACAAAAAAATATCCCACAACCCCCCACACCTCCCTCTCCACATACTATAGTAGTAGTACATCATTGGTGCCTTCATCTTAAAATACTTCTAAAGCTAAGCTGAGGAATTGGCTAGCCATCTCACAATAGAACAGACGTAGCAAGGCTAGACTTCAAGAATGAGCTTCTCCTACAAAAATTCCTGGACAAAACCCTTCTATGACTACAACATGCTCCGTGCTGAGAAAATCCTAGCCTGTAGAGCACATTCTGCAGACCCAGAGCTGTGAATGCACCAATATCTCAATGTGAAGTGAGGAAGACAGAGGATGCAGTAAGAAGTTACAAGGGTTTCTTACAAATGAAAACCTCTCTGAAACAAAACCCAGGGTGACAAATAACTTCCAGAAAAGAAAGGGGTTTCAAGAGGGATTCCTTATCCTCTCCTCTTCTCCTCCAAGTTGTCTGGGGAATTTGGGTAACATGTATAGTCACTCACTGCTTAAAAGAACCATCAGCCACAACCTCCAACATCTCTGAATAATCAGGGCAGACAAATCACATTATTTTGGTGTGACTGTCCAACAAAAGATGGGTTTACATGGATTTCTTTAACTTAGACACTTTCTAAAATATATGGTAGGAAATACTGACTTTATTTGATCTGCACAATGCATTTCAGCTTTGCTTAAAGCAGATGACTCATTTTGGCTTGATATTACTGTCATTTCACGTGATCCTAGCAATCATGACTTTCAGCATCAGAATGTATGCCCAATAGATACAAAGTTTCATGAAACAGACTGAAAAAAACCTATATTATAGGTGAAGATCCCAAAATAGTTATTTGTAATTTTGCATGACTACTTTACTAGAGATCTGTCTTTGGGGTCGGTATCTTACAGCAGGTATCATTTTTCACCTTGGCAGGGTACGCAGTATAAAAGTCAAGACATGTGTGGCCCAAATAAGAAAAAAAACCAAAACCCCACATTTGTTGGCTTTGTTGTTACCAGGTTCTTGATAATAATCTTTGAAGAGAATATTATGTAAAGTGTGGAATGTATTATTTCACAGTTCTATTTAGTACACTAAAAGCTAAATCACACTTGTTCATCTACTGTATATACTGTAATTACACACCCTGATTTCATGCTTTTGGTCATGCAGTTAGCATAAGTAGTTGTAATTACACATTTAAAGCATGTAATCATGTAATAATTAAGATGCACAACTCAATTATATAATTAAGGTATGCAAATATATAGGACTATCCTTTGGCATTGATTTTAAGTAGACTACCCCATTAATTGTAAGGGGAGTTCTGCTTAAAAACTCACTGCGCAGCACAGTCTGCAAAGAACTGTACAGATCAAAAAAGCTCAGACCCACTGTCATACTTTCTTGGATGGATATCTGCCTGAAATGTAAAAAAGCAAATAAAAAAAAAAAAAAAGTAGAACTATTAAATTCAAATAGCATGATAGTATTTAGAAGATTGGTTCTCTGTTCTGACACAAAAAAACCCCCCAAAAACAAAAAAAAACAAAAACACAAAAAAAAAAAAAAAAACCACCAAAAAAAACCCCAACCCAAACAACTTAACAACAACAAAAACAAACCAAAAATCAACAAACAAATCACACACACAAAAGATGAATTCTCAAAATGCAACAATTTACAATCTTCTTTTGTAGGTCAGCATTGGTGGAGAAAAAACAATCTCAAAAAATGCCCTACTACTTCCTAATGACCCGTTATGTCCCCAGAAAGGTATATTGATTAGTCAGTTATATCTTTCTATGTTTTAATTTTAAAAAATACAGTTTTCATAGTTTCTCTCACAGAACTAGGAAAGAAAGAAGCTTTCATAATCAGGTGAAAACAAGAGAACTCAGAGAACAAACTTGTTTCCACTGTGGCTGTTTATATGCTCAACAGCTGAAAATTCTTGACCAAAAACATAAAAAAAAAAAGATTATTGATCCCAATGCACATTTTTGTTAACACTTTTAGTATTTTTTCCACTATTTTCTTCTCACAATTAAAAAAACAAATAAATAAAAAAAAAGAGAGAGAGAGAAACAGATCCAAAACCACAAGGGCTTTGTGCACTACTACAGAATAATTAATGACTCATTCAAGGACGTTTCTCTCCCAGAGCAGAAAGCAGCAGAAGCAAGAAAGCCACTGCCAGAACAAGGAGGCAAAGTAATCATTCTGCTAAACTACAGAGATCACTGAGCCCCAACTTCCATGCACAGTCATCACCAGCAAATTGGAGTAGGAAGGGAGTTTCAAAATTATAACAACCTGATGTGAGACCGACTACAGAGCAGATTCATCTTGTTCTCTACATTCACCTTGATGCGATTTGAAGAGTAAGTATGAGAAGTCGAGAAGCAGCCTCCACCATGCAAAACAATAGTGAAAAACCATGACCTCTGTGCAGCAATCCCCCCCAATAAATTTGATGAATACTCCTCTGGGTTACAAATTGAAGCAGACATATCAGAACAGGACCCTGAGCAGGACTCAGTAGTCATCAAACTGTAACAGTGAACAGCTGCTAATTGCTGGTAGCTCATCATTGCATGTGACAGATTCATACTCATTCTAGAAGTAGCAAAAAAAAAAAAAAAAAGTTTCTTAAATTATTTTCATTTAAGTTCTTTAGTAGCATTTTCCTTTAAGAAAGAAATGTCAATACACTGAATGTCCTCTGGTTTAAAGATAAAAATCAAAGTCAGTACATGTGCATCAGATACTCAAGGACAAGAATACTCCTCAGATGTCAGAATAGTTTTAAAGAACCTACTTAGAACATTCATATGCTATGGGCTGAAAGTAATTTTCCCACCATGATGAATATTACTATTCATTTGAGAGACATAGGGGCATATTCATAGTTCAGGATCTTAGAAGTGATTTAAGGATGAAAAATGTTTCATTGCTTATTTTGAGTTTAAATAAATAACTGTATGTCAGCAATCAATACAAGAAACTGAATTCTGCCAGCAGAACATACCCAGGCAAAGCTATTTACATTGCTATGTAATGAAGGTCAGGAATGGATATACCCAAACTGTCTCCACAAGATTGGGAAAAAAACCCAAACATCTCTAGTAGAAAGCTTTGAACCAGAGCCTATTTCAGCATCAATTAGCACAACATGACTCTGATCTTTGTTGGTATTTCTGTTGCCGGCTTTGCCACTCCGCAACTAACAAATGCCATCTATAACCCGGCGAGCAATTCCTCTGCAGGTGATTGCAGCTATTTTCAAAGTATTTTCTTCTATCATTGACGAGGAATAGCATAGCTAGGCTTGAAGAGGAATTCATCTCTCTTTGAAGAGCTACCAATAGCATTTCTGTACTGGAAGCATTTCAAAGAGAAGCTACTGCTTCGCTCTAAAGCCCTGCAGCTCTGTGGAAAAGGGAAGGCTACTCTGAAGTACTGTAATGCAGAAACATGCAGTGCTCCGTCTGAAAAATCAAGCCAAAGTGAGGTGTCTTGAGGGATCTCACAAAAATAAGACAGCAGACTCTTATTCCTTCAAATTTTCCACCTTATCTTCATACAGCACAACCAACGTATGGTTGTTTCCTCTAATTTCAGAGAATTTAGCCATGTAATACCAGGATTTCGGAACTGCTGCTGCAAAACACATTCTCTCTTCCACTAACCACGGAAAGGAGCTGACAGTGGATGTATTTATTCATCTTTGTTTGCTGCTAACACCACCTTGTGCTTTAAACAATGTAGTTTATCAACTTAGTTTTAGCCTTTCTGCAATGCTGGAAGACAGCATCACAGAAGACAGCATCCCAGACTTGGAGTACAGCACATACCACCTAGACCCATGAACATTCATAGCCTATAGCCTTTCAGTTCTTCCTCTAGCCTTTCCTTGATTTCAGCATCATCTTACAAAGAGTATTTCTAACTATACAGGTATTGGCAAGTCCCTGCACTGGTTACCTTTCTTTTTGATGACCACTCTACTGATCCACTTAAATTTCAATTCCTTCCTGTCATTATTTAGTCTTAGAGAAAAGACAAACAGACAGAAAGCAGAAAAAAACCCAAACAAAACAACACCAGCTTTTTTGTGTGTGTGCAACTTTTTTGGCAGATGATGACTAAGTATCTTTCCAATTGCCTTAAGGAAGGCAAAAGCGTTCTCCTTTTCTCCGATGTTTTTTTCTGATAATTGTTGGAAGAAACTAACTCTCTGAAGCCCACTCTCTCATGAATGCATTCCCTGCTTACACACAAAACCTCCTCTGCACATTAAACATTTATGTAAGTAGTAAGTAGTGGTGCTAGTTTAGAGTCTATTTTGGTAAAAGTGGGCAGTCTTGATATAAAAATCAATGGTGATAAAGATGACTTACATAATATAATATTTATTATGTTATCATAGCCTGACCAGGCTAAAATAAAAGGAGACTGTGTGTAACAACAGCTCTAATTTAGTATCCACAGGTCACCAGCATCCTTTAGAGCCTGCTTGTGAAGAAGGATTGACTACTGCAGAGAGGCTCCGCCTCTCCCAAACACAATCCACCAGTACATCGATACCACCATGAGTATTTGATATTCAATAATACCAACAGCTGCTAACAAGCCTAGAGAAAAAGCATCATCAGTGATGGCATCACAAGGATATTGACCATCAGTGACATTGACCTGTAACCATCTAATGCTGATTCATACATTGAGCAGAACAGCCTGTTTACTTTTTAGTCACTGGAAGATGGTGTCAGGTACTTTAAAATGATTCACCTTGATTTGGTAAGAGGAATACATACTTGTATACGCTTTAAAATTTGACATCAACATCAAGATGTATTCAATTAAGTGGTCATGTCTCACATCAAGTGGAAAAAAAAAAAAAAAAAGAAGTGAAATAGTACAATAGCATTTAACAGCTGATAATAGTGTTTCTGCCTGATTTGCTCTAATTACACAGGTTGAACAGGCTCACTGTTACAGGCAACCCTTAATTACCTGTTCTATACTCCAGTGTATATTTTTCTTCAGAGTTTTAAAGCTAAGGTCCAAGTTCTTTTCATAAAAGAATCACATATAGAAGTTTAAGCAATCTAGTAACTCTCCTTCCACACCCCAACACTCTAGTTTTTACTTCATTTAGTGCAGACATTTACTTTCACCACTAGCATACTTAAGAGTACCTAAATTACTCCTAAGATAACCTCCACAAGAAATACCAAATTCATATCAGAATATTTGCCAAATTTGTATTTTAAATTTTATCATATGTTGGTTCATGGCATGGTTACTACTTTTCACATTGATTAGTAGATATTTTTGCTTATATTTAACTATTTAGGGCAGAATACATCACTGACAAGAATTCAATTTAGGAACGTTTACCTCATCACATTTTGTAGTTCTTATGAAGATCATATGTAATACAGTTAACATTAATTATCTTTTTTTTTTTTATTTCCTTCCATCTCTCTGAATTTTGAAAATAAATTGAAAATAACGCAAATGTTGAACTGTTTCTTACTATCTTTTTGTGATAACCATTTACATCTCTAGAGCATATGCCTACTTTTCACTGAGAGTGATTTTGGCAGAAGTAGCAGGCTTGTGGATTGGCCTTAAGAAAACACGAATTCCCATTACATTTATGGAGCTCTGAGGAATACAAAGCTAAAACTACTTAAAACAAGACTATGCAAACACAGTCCTTTAAAGGGAAGAAGCATTTTGGGTGTCTTTTACTCAACAGAGTACTTGTGATAGAGAACCATGAATATGTATTGTTAAACAGCAGAAATGCTACTTAAAACAATTCTGAAAGCCTCCTTACAAAAGTGTATACATTCACTTACTAAGAGCACAGAGCTAACTGTAAAAGCAAATAAAGAAGAACTCTATTAACGGGGAATTTGGCTTTGAAATAATTTCATGATTTAACTTAAGGCCTTCTCTTACTTACACAGGCATTTTGGAAACTAAATCCCCGATCTTCAAGCAGAGCACTGGCACTTTAAAGTAAATAGCAGAGGCCACAAACCCATGTGCTCCACAATGCTGGTTTTAAGTCTCTATCTTTCCAGAAGAGTCTTTCAAAACAGATACTGTGACACGCCAAGATTTAAAGTATTCAGAATCTGCCTACATTGTAACCTGAAGATAAAAAAGCATATATGAATACTCTTTAAAAAAAAACCCCACACTTTGGTGTTATTAGTGACAACTAAATGTGAAATGAGAATGTTACAAAAAGAGAATAAAGACTTCATTGGCAACTTCAGCCTAATAATAACCCCAATATAAGAATATTGAGACAATGAGTTGTCTCAATATAAAGTCACTGAGATTTGCAATTAAATAAGTTGTATTTGCCCTCCTGAAGCTATTTATTTTTAAAATCCATAATGTAAAACTTATATTGTCTCCTCTTGTTTCAGTTATTACATACTGAAGCCATTTCATTTTGTGGATAACTGGAATAGGTGAAATGAGAGAGAAACAGTGAGTCAAGCAACTGGAACTACTTCTTATTTAGCTCTGGGCAAGCACACCTCTTTCAGCCTTTCAGTAGAGGGTTTAGGGTAGGTGGTCTCTATCACATAACTGATAATTCAGATTCACTTTAATATTCCGAATCCTTAGTCATCATAATCACTAAAACAACCCCACATCAAGAGAAGTAGAGAAAGAAAATTGAAATAGGGATGATCATACAAAAACCTGTTTCCTCCTATGAGAGTAAAGGAACCCCTTGATGGCTCCTCAATTTCCCCCCATTTGTCTTTCCAGGAGATGGCAGTATCTTGGAGTTTTTTGTGCTTTCCACAACAGTCAGTTTTGCTGCAGGAGTGAACACCTTCCCCCTCAATAACACAAAACAGACATCAGACTTGGCAACTTGGGTTGAAGGATTAGTTTCTACCCTGACCACTGTTTTTACAGGTGTGCTCAAGCAAGCAGCATGATGTGCATTGCTGCCACAGGTTCCAGTACTACTCATACTCCCCCAGACTTGGCCTCTTTTCTTCCTGAAGTCTGAGCTCCTCAGCATTTCTTAGCCCCACTGTGGTTTTAATGCATTACATATTCTTGTAGATTAATTAAAATAATTGAAAAGGGAAGGAAATACTTTACTCAAGATTCTCTTCACAAATCATACTCATATTTATATAAAAGGTCACAGTCCAATTCTCTAGGGTCTTAAGTACTTCCAAAGTTTGCTCTCTTCCTTTTTTCCTTTATCTCACTAGTATCATTCATCTTTAAAAATTAATGATTCTCCTCTTACCAGTTTTTTCCTTAGTAACCTTCAGCAAGTACAAAGTCACTCCATTTCTACATACAATCAGCTAAGATCAGATTCTCTTATTAAAAAGCAGGGAATCAGCATCTCACTGCTTCTACTCAGTTACCTCATCTGACAGATAAAACACTCCCAAATTCACGTCTGTGAAAACAAAAATTCTAATTTCATCACACAGACTTTTGCAACAAAAGAGCAATGATGCTGCCCAGCTTGTGCAAAAATGCACAAAATACCTTTCTGAAGTCCCTTTTGGATTTGATGTAACCTTGCAGATAGAGGCTTTTCATCTGGTAAGAGTGAAAACAGTGGTCCCTTCCAAATAGCCCATGGTCTTCTACCTAGTTGCCAGGGTACATACGTATCTCTTACAAGCACATCTACTTAAACTAAATACAGAGGAAAAAGCTGTTATCCACAGGCGATGGAAGCTGTCGGGAGATGCGTCCTACTAGTCACTAATTCTGAGTAATTCTTAAAGTGCTTATTCTGAGTAACACACAGTAACAAATTTTCATCAATCTTCTCAAGCAAAGCAGCCCCCAGAGGGTCTCTGTGATTCTGTGCTTCCCTTAGCTCTACATCTATACTCCTACACAGATGTCACAGAAGAGCTTGGAATCCTTTTAAATTCTCCCTTAGGGTAATGTCTAACTGGTCAACTATATGGAGAAAAAGAGCTGTTTATTACTGGTAATGATTTAGTACAAGAACTCCTTACAGAAACAGAATTCCTTATACTGCACTGTTTAAAGAAATGAAAATTATTGCTTCTTTTTGCAGTAGGCTACTCTGCCAGCTATTGCTCACATTGTGCTAATTAATACTCAAAAATACATTCTTTGGTTTAACCTGCTTAAGAATATAGATGATGGAGACTGAAGGACTGATTATCTAATTACATGGGACATATCTTCATTTAAATTAAGCTAACATAAATGTACAGTAGCTAGTACAATCACTAAGCCTGGTTCTCACCTTCTCTATACCTTGGATACATAAAAATTACCTATGGGTAATAAGGTCTTATTCCTATTGTCCTGCTACAGTTGTTTGTGGCCATTGCTAGTGTGTTCAAAGCAACGCATACTCTCTGAAGACATAAAGCAAGAGTCTACCATGCTCACTGGTTGCTGGTTTCTATGAAAACCTCAGCATTGTCTTGTTTGTTTTAAAAGAACAACCCCTTCCTTTATTCTCAGATGAATTTTTCAGGACCCAGCTTCCAAGCATAGTTCTGAACTTCTTCACAGAAGTTAGAGTCTTTTAATGTTGCTTTAATCTTCTCTGAAAAACTCATCACTTTGCATCACTGTCCTTTAAAAAACTTGGGTTGGCTCTGATACTCCTCAACACAATAACATTTCTCCAGCCCACAAATCTTTCCTCCTAACTCTTCTGCAGAAGTTGTCCAGTTCTTTGTATCTTTTGAAGGTGTTGACTCCAGAGACAAATGCAGTGTTCTAGTGTTTGTTAACTACTTGAATCCTGCTTCTCAGGAATCTTAGAGTCATAGGCATGGAGATGCAGGAGTGTGTCCAAAGAAAGGTAACAAAGGCGGTGAAGGGTCTGGAGCATAAGTTTTATACGGAGTGGCTGAGTGAGCTGGGGTGGTTTAGCCTGGAAGAGAGCCTGAAGGGAGACCTTAACGCTCTCTACAACTACCTGAAAGGATGCTGTAAGTAAGGCAGGGACTGGTCTCTTTTTTTGAGTAATAGGCAATAGGACAAGAGGAAATGGGGCTCAAGTTGCACCAGGCAAGCTTTAGACTGGATATTAGGAAATATTTCTTCACTGAAAAGATTGTCAAGCTTTGGAACAGGCTGCCCAGGGAAGCAGTCACAGAATAATTTCTTATTTGCACCAAAAAAGCGTAAAGGCCACAGAACCACTTGTACTCCACCTAATGCACCATCTCCCATGAAGTTTACTGCAATAATCTTTGAAATATTGAAATGTGTCTCCATGTCAAACACTCAAAGCCTCATTCTTGTTAATATTAAACACACAAGATGTTTTTTAAAAGCTGTTCTTGAAATTCAGATTGAAATATGATCCTTAATTTTTCCTGTATTGTTACTTTTATTTGCCTTGTTTAATTCATTTAAATATTTGATAAGTCTGAATTACAGTCCTGGCCCAGAGATGCAGTCTTCCCAGAAAGCCAGTGATGGCCACATAAACACTGAAACAAGTACTATTTAACATCAATAGGACCAACAAGAGCTATTTAAACACCAAACATGCTCAAATTTCAGTCAGTGCTGTACACATTTCTACCTGACTTCTCTAATAACAATAATAAATAGAAGGGCAGATTGTTCATTAATGCTTATATCTGCATACAGTTATTATTTACCCAGGTCTTGTTTTGTTAATATTTTTCTGTGATGAAAATCAGTTGAAATTATGCAACTCTGTTACCGATGGCAAATTTTTAAGCAGTACCCTGAGCTGCACAGTTTTCTTTCTCAGTTGGATAATGAAGCACCTAAACCAGACAGCCAGAAGCTGGCAGTCACCATACACAAGCCATGCTCCTACTTTATTTTACAAAACCTCCTCTCCTGGTCTCAGAGACAGCAAATCAGCACTACACAGACATTGAGCTAATTCTATATAGCAATTTTGATGTATTTATGAATTTAAGTGCATCAAATAATAACATCAAAAGTTGGTCACATTTTACACAGACAACCTAATTCTAATACTCGATTAGTATGCTAACATTTGGAAATGTGATATAGATAGACATGGAATTTAGCATTTTGTTTTTCAAGTCATAAATATTATTTCAAAAGAAATCCAGTTATAAGATTAATGACAGCCAATCACAGTGACTTGTACAACTTTAACAACTTGTACAACTGTTTACAAAGGCCTGCAGTGACAGGACGAGGGGCAATGGCTTTAGGTTGGAGAAAAGCAGATTTAGATTGGATATTAGAAACAAATTTTTTACTACAGGGTGGTGGAACAGTGGAACAGGTTGCCCAGAGAGGTGGTTGAGGCCCCTTCCCTGAAGATATTCAAGGTGAGGCTCAATGAGGCCCTGGGCAACCTGGTCTAGTTGGGGGTGTCCCTGTGACTGCGGGGAGGTCAGACTAGACGACATTTGGAGGTCCTTCCGGCCTGGATGATTCTATGTTTTAAGATAAGGACACTTGTAAGTGTCTCCACAGCATTCATGGAGTACAGTGTGTGGATGTATCATGTAACTGATGAATATCCTTGCTTGAGGGAGGGAGCTTTTATGCCAAGTCATGTTCATTTTTATCTAATCAAATTAAGAAAACATAATGCAACCTAGCTTACTACTTTTCCTGGATCAAGTACTCATTCATAGTTGTGTACACAGAAAACCTCAGAAGGAACAGTTCAGTGCTATGTATCACTACCAGGAAAAGTACAAGTCTAGACTACAAAATCTGCGTTCTTCTTCATCCAAGAGGGTCCTGTTTGTTACGTAATACTAATAAACCACAATACTTTGTTAGTATTAAATGGAATAGTCTCACCCTAACGGAAACCACAGCAACAGTACAGAGAGAAAATCTTTACCACAGCAGACACAATTTCTTTCAGTCTCTCGTAATATCTAGGTTTTTAATACAAAAGTATTAAAAATTAATTATGCTATCAGTCAGTTACATAAAAGTGTTACTGTATGTGATGAACTCAGCTCCAGAATGAAAGGAAGTAATGAAAATAAAAACAGTAACCTAATTACTTGATCTGAATTATAACAGTGCCATAAGATATAAGACATGTTTCTAACAAGAAAAGACTTGTTCAAGACCAGCATTCTTCTTTGTCTTATAAATTACTTTTTTGAAGACTACATCAGGTACATCAGTCTACAGAATGAAAATCTAATATGTGCAGACATGCAATCCAAAATGGTCCTCAAGACCAGAACAGGACATTCACACAAAGAGAAAAGTCCCATAAATTTACCAGCCTTTGCTGGGTACCCTGGAGGCACAGCAGACTTTACAATTCAAAAGATGAACAACAGACAACTGTGGGCAACATTCATCTTTAGTAATGATCAGAGGCTAAGAATAACAAAGAACGTTGCATCTCTCAACAGCAATAAAATATGCCCAGTACCCAGTGTCTGTTGATGACTGGGACCCCAGTGCTGCCCTCACTGAGGTCAAGAGGGCTTTAGTCAGAGCCAGCACCCCCATCTTTTCATTTACATGATCAGTGAAAAAAAAGAATGGATAGATAGTATTACAACATATTACCTTACAAAAATCTTAATAACAACAACCACCTTGACTAACAATCAGTTTCAGACAGATGAAAAAGTACTAGGAACTCTTTTGGTACTCTAATGGTATTAAGTTTCCAAACTATTTTCTGTCTGAAAAAAACAACACCTTGTACTTACACCACAACTTAAATTTTATTTATTCTAATTTTAAATAAACCTAAACTTTATTTAATTAATAGCCCTTTTTCTTCAGTATTTTCGAAACTCTACACTTTGGGCCCAGTGTGAACATACTAGTATTATTTTAGAATAGAATCATAGAATTGTCTAGGTTGGAAGGGAACTTTGAGATCATCTAGTCCAACAATCAACCTAACCGATAAAAAAAACAACAGCCCATCACAGAACTACTCACTAAGCACTATGTCAACCCATCTTTTAAATACCTCCAGGAATGGTGCCTCAACCACTTCCCTGAGGGGCCTATTCCATTATTTAATAACTCTTTCAGTGTAACTTTCCTAATATCCAATCTGAACATCCCCTAGCGCAACCTGAGGCCATTTCCTCTGGTCCTATCGCCTGTGACTTGGGAAAAAAGACCGACCCCCGCCTCTCTACAACCTCCTTTCAGGTAGCTGTAGAGAACAGTAAGGTCTCTCCTCAGCCTCCTTTTCCCCAGACTGAACAACCACAGCCTCTCCTCAGAAGGGTTACACTCCAGACCCTTCACTAGCTTTGTTGCCCTTCTCTGGACCTGCTCCAGCACCTCAATGTCTTTTTTTTTGTGGCAAGGAGCCCAAAACTGTAGACAGTACTTGAGATGGGGCCTCACCAGTGCTGCGTAGAGGGAGACGGTCACCTTCTAAATCTTACCATCTACTCACATACCTATTCCTTAATCTGCCAAGGGATAGTATACAACTTCATGCATAAAACACACAGCTAAAGCTTTCTAAGACAGTACAGATCCTTTTACAGCTTAATTCTCAGTCTTGGGTTTTTTTTAGTGCAAGATGCAACTCAGCACACATCAACCCATCAGAGACAGGCCATCCTCCAACTACAAGCATCTCTGTGAAGTTGTGGGGAGGCTGCTCGCTCCAGTTGTGTGGAGCCCTGGGTGTCTGATGTGCTCCATCATTTAGCCTTCTGCACTGGGAAATCAAATAAAGATGCTATTTTGCTTCTTTTCAGAGCTGACTGGTGTTGTAATTAATCCACACTTACTAGCGCTAATTACACTATAAAGCAGACGATGATTCACAGCTAGTAAAATTTCCTGAAATGGTTTTAAAAGCATCAATATACAGTTTACCTTATTTGTTTAAAAACAAAAGTAAAAATAAATGCACCCACAGTGGTATAAACCCTTTTTCAAAGAGAACCAGCTTCCAAGAATCCATTCCTAACAGAGGATTCTTCTTCCTTTCTACAAAATTATCTAAAACCCTAATGAGTAATTTCAAAGGACTCAAATATAGCAACATCGTTACTTTCATTTGGATAGATTCATAAAGATATACACATAATAGTCAGGACCTCTCCATCCCATAAACTTCCTTCCTTCACACCATTGATAATATTGTATAAA
The DNA here is from genome assembly GCA_013398155.1 of Pedionomus torquatus. NCBI lineage: Eukaryota > Metazoa > Chordata > Aves > Charadriiformes > Pedionomidae > Pedionomus > Pedionomus torquatus. The sequence goes on along the minus strand of VZRU01001487.1, from coordinate 138,390 downwards.
CAAGCTTTGTCCTTTTATTTTTCAGGTATTCTATAGATGAAAATTTTTTCACTCCAGCAAGTTTTCAGAAAAGCAAGCTATGCTGGCTATTAAAAATCTGGAACAAAAACATGTTAAATGATGCATATAAGCAGCTGAACTGGAGGAGCAACATATACATATATATATATATATGCTACTATCTAATTTTTTTAAGAATGTAAGTTCTTCACAAAAAATAGTTTTAAACTAACGTTTTAAAATTTATTTAAATAACTAAATTATTGGGAAGTGCACATCTGCAAGATAATTTATCTTCTACAAATCTCAGTGACCCAGCTGTTGTGAAAACCTAAAAGAACATTAAAAAATGACTAAGAAATTCCTTTCCTTTTCTAATATTATGGGTGTGGCGGGGCTGTTCTGGCGGTGTGTGTGAAATGGCTGTAACATAGCATCATCTACTTGATAGACAGTGTTTCACTTCAGTTATAGGATACAAGAATCCTAAGATACACGCAATACTTTCATCCTTTGTTTCAGTGAATACAGGGAGCATTTGAGAAGCTGAAGGTGCCCCTGTACACAGATACATCTTTGATTCTGAGAAACACATTTAATAAAAACTTACCTATTAGATACAGATATTAAGATAAACTTCATGCTGTCATGACAGGAAGTTTACGAAAAGCTTCTTAAGTTACATTACACATACCAGACACTATAAATATTCATGTAGTGTTTCTCTGGAAAGAGTTTTGATCTATAAGATTAAAGTAAGAAAAGGAACATCAACTTTTATGCTTTTGTTGGTTTGGTTGTTGGTTTTGGGTTTGTTTTTTTTTACTTCTTTAAAGGGCTCAACAGGTTCCTAGATCAACCAGTCATACCTATAAATAAATCAGTTTAGCACAAGGTTAACATTCCCTCATTCTACAACTATACAGAAATTTTTATCATCAGGCTTAATTCTGATTCTGTAGATAACATTTTTTTATTTTTTTTTTAAAGTGGCTCTTATACATTCAGTAGTGAGATTTTAGCTGGAAATCGGAAAAATAATTTCAAAGTATGTGCATCAAACAGTTACAGTTACAATATATAATAATTCTCGTATTTTTTTCTTAGTGCTGACCCTCAAGTCAGAGGATAGGAACACTTAATCCCTTGTCAACAATTCACATACACAATGATCTGTTGTTTATATCTTATAGCAGTCTTTGCAATTTTTATACATCTTTTATCCATCATTAGATACACATATCACTTAACATGAACATTTAAATGTAATGAAATGCACAAAAATCCCAGATGAGTTGCTGTCCAGACTACGTATCTTTTAGTAAAGCTAACTTCACACAAAGGGTTACAGGGTAGGGAGAAAAGCAGTTTTAAAAACATCACTTTCACACACATCTTTAAAACTTCTGATTAATACATGGGGCAAGCGTAGCTACAGATCGGGTCTGCATGGTGTTTCGTTTTCCATGTGAAAAACGGATCTTGGCTGCATGAGTGTGCCTCAGAGCCAGAATTGAGGGAGGAAGGAGGAAAAGGAGATTATTTGCTGGCCAGAAAGTAGTGTGTGTGATCACAGGATCACGGGTATGTGACCAAAGAGTCCCTCTCTCCCCCGTCCCACTTCTTTTTTTTTTTTTTTTTTTTTTATTAAATACTTGCATTTTCATAGGCCAAGAAATACAGAACTACAGTATTAATCCCTCCTCAATCCAAGGGATAAATTCCATGCATAGACCTTTGACTTGCAGCTAGCACAAATACGTGGGATGGAATACACACATTATGCATAGCATTTCATTTCTATTTCACACCAGGAATGACTAGAGATCTTATAATAAAGTCCTTTCAAATTAATCTAGCCAATTTTTTACTCAGTGAGGTTCTTAAATTATCTTTAAAACTATCTGGGCAAAACCTCACCCAGTATTACTTCAGTGCTCAAAGCAAAGATGTTTCCTTTTATTGAGGCATCTTCTCAATGTTTTCAGAACAGGATTAGTCAACCAAATAGCAAAATAAAAATCTGTGTGGCAAGCATTTATTGGTACCATAGTCAGATCTAGACTTTAGTTTCATCATTGCTAAGAAATAATAATTCAACACTAATTATATATTCAAGCCCAAATAATTTGAATACAATAAGAAAATGTCAAACTCATGTCGTCTCTTACACAATCAGGCAGAAAACACTAAAAATAGCACTAGGGGAAAAAAATACATTTAAACCTTGCCATCCATAGGATTTATTGAGAGAGGGAGTAAAAAGGATTTTCACCCAATGGGGAATTCAAATCCAGTTTTGCCCTGAAACTTGCTCTTATTATGCAGAAAATCATAAGCTTGCCCTGGTTAGTGTTCTTCAAAAGGTGGGTTTATGACTTCTATGTTTACATAGTTACTACTTCTCTGTTAAAATCAAGGCTGTCAGCATTATGTGCACTGGAGCAGAAAAAATAGCCTTTTTCTCCCCCTTTCCTCAATGTAACAAACATGACTGTATTTTTCCCCACATGCTCTCAAATTTATAGTCAATATTGAAAGAGACCATCATCACCTGGAAGTGCCAACAGATGTTATCCAATCAGTCTCCTCTGTCTTGCACACTGGCCAGATATTCCTATCAGAAGCTGTCTGGTCACACTGAAATGCAGAACAGCCATAAAGCTGGCCTTTATGAAAAACAGGTGGACTTTGTCCTTTTTCTTATATCAAATCAAAGATACTTGAAGCCTCAAAATACTCAGCATCCTCTCACTTGTTCACCACCTCTTACCCACCTGCCACAAGCTGGCAGCAGAGAATTGCAGCATTGCCCCACTTGGCAATGTGACTTCCCAGGGGAAGGTGCCAGTGGTTGTTCTGCAGGAGAAACAGTGACCAAAGTCATAAAATGTGTGCCTCTCATAGCAGGGCACCACACTTAGAAATGTCTCACCCAAGGCTGCTCCTTTTCTATCTTATGTCATGTTATCGCTCGACTTAATCTGTTAACACGCAGATTAACATCCTGTCACACAAAACATCTCATAATTCCATTTCTAATCAGCCAAGGTAACTGCAAATGTACAAGAAATTCTGGAGAAGCTCATGCTGAGGTTTTCAATCTTTCAAAAGTAAAGAATTGCATCTTACTATAGCTGGACAACCAAACAGACATATCTAATTTTTTAATTTGACTGTCTCAAGACATCACAGTTCTAGTTGGTTTTTTCACCCACTTTTGTTTGGAAGTGTTGGTAATCTGCACTCCCAGCTCCAGAAAATACTGAACATTATATATTTGGAAACATTTTTGTTTAGTCAAAAAACCTGTTTTAACATTTGGTAATTGATAAGAGGATAAAAAGCGTGGGTGATTAGTCTTAGTTTTACCAAATTCTGCCATTAACTTTTATTTGATCTTCCCCTATTTCCACAAAGAAAGACACTTGAAGTATTTTGACAAAGGTCCTTCAGTTCAGATTCTCCCAGAATTAATTATCAATACCATTAATATAATGTGCCCATGAAGGATACGTGTCATCTTTAGCACTGTAATAGAAGGGACTGTAGGACTCACATTTGTATATATAACATAGGCTATACCTAAACATGAAAACCAAAAAGTTCCTTAATTTCCTCAGAATCTTATTTTACCTACTACATCTTATTTGAAGAACATTAACATACAAACCAAAAGGGCTTGCTTGTGTTAGCAAAAATAGTCATTTAAGAAAACTAATCTACATCTGAATCTTTCTTTCAACCCCAGAGAGGGTTGGTCTTTAGATCAAATACAAGTTTTCTAGTGGATTGTACACTTCACATATATGTTTAAAAATCTGGCTTTATAATAAAGTCTAGATTTATATGCAGCAGAATGCAAACAGTTCAATACAGAAATAACCATTTTTCAGTTAAATAAGTAGCATGTTCTCAAAACTAGCACCTTCTCCAATTGCACTTACAAAAGAACATAGTTAGCTGCTTTTCCACCTTCCAAACACCGTAACTACTAATAATACTTAAAAGAGATGTCATGTTCTGAGCTTTTACCGGACCATAAAGCCTCCCTTGTATGCCCAAAGGTTATTAAACTGTTCACAGCTGACTGATATTTATGAGCCAAATGAGAAATCTGCTTGCATGAGTAAGGCTTTGAAACTAAACAAGTTGAAGGCAGCTCTAACCATGAAAATAAAGTATACTATTCAAATAACTCCAGTAACCAAGCATGATGGGCCAGCAACATTACAAAGGTAAAATACCAGGGAAAACAAGTTGTAGGGAAAAAAACTGTTAAATTAAGACAGACTTTGATTGATTAAACAGTGACAAAATTAGAAGTAGCACATGTGAAAAAAAAAGTTATCAAACGAAACTAGAGCAGAAAGTAATCCCAGGAAAATACAAAATAAAAAAAATAATGATACAAAGATGTACACAACAGCTTTAAAATTGATCCAGGTTTAAAACCTTCATTTTTCCACCTCAACAAAGTGCATGAGGCAAAGATCAAAAAGTAATACTTTAGGAGGATCTAAACCAATTCATAATTGCTAAGGGTACCTGTCTTGATCAGCTGTTAGGGAAACATTAATTTCTACTAGATTTTGGAGGAGAGTATAAAATAACATTATTGCCATTTGTGTGACCCGAAATATCCATATGTAGGGCTCCTATTTACCAACAGACATTCCTGAAAAGCTTCCAAGTTCTGCATACAACATTCCTAAAGTGAATCAGTCTGCTGAGGACAGAAAATCTGTTAGAAAACATTTTTTAAGAAAACAGGTGTAACTACTTACAGAATTAGTAATTTCAAGGGGTTTTTTTAGTTTACCAATTGCCAAGTATTCCATTGTCTCCTTGGTGTTGGGTTATTTAGTAGAGGAGACTTAAAACAAAACAAAACAAAACAAAAAAAAAAAAAAAAAAAAAAAAAAAAAAAAGGAAACCGGAACTTTCCAAACTGATACTATCATGACCAAAGATGACATTATCTGGATAAACTGTCAGGAGTGGAAAACAAAAACAAAAAACCCAAAACAAAACAAAACAAACAAACAAATTAAAAAAAAAATAAAGAGGGAAAAAGATAACTAGAGCATCTCTATAGGTGTACCACATACAGATCAATCTCATACTGCACCGAGACATGGCAGAGCTAGAAGAGAATTCAGATTGTGTGGAAACAACTGCTCTTACAAAGCCAGCTACCTAACTTTCAGTAAAGAGACGAGACTGGATTAGGAACAGAGGGGGGAAATGTTAATGTGATCACTCTAAAGCCTATAACAACAACTGATTGTAATTCCAGACAGTAAAAGAAGCTGCAAGCACCACGGGAGTTGTCTGTGCTCTGGTTTGCTTTTCCTAGGAGGAATTACAAGGTCTAGATTGCAACCCAGCATAAGCGTTCATACACTGATCACTTTCACTTTCTTCCACATTTGCTACAGTCCTCAAAATTTATGTTAAGCTCTTCTGCTTGCCACTCCCAAAACTGCTGTTCAAGAAAAAGAAGGGTTTGGTTTCCTTCATATACTAACCACCCAGAGAGCTGGAACATAACATCTATCATAAGAGCAATTGCAGCTCCTTGATCAAGCTCTGGAAATCAGTCAGTGCTGATATCCAAAATAACAGCACCAATTACAAACTGTTTACATTTCTGCAACCAGTATTGGACTGCTTTAAGCAAGTAGACAAGGATTGAGTTCAGTGCTGTAAGGTTAGAAAGTTCACACTGTGCTGTTCTCAGCACAGGATGAAAGAGACAGAGATGATTTTTCCTGCTCTCCTGCCACAAGCAGAAAAAACAACACTTCCCAAGAGTCCCCTCCACAGAACAGATCTCCAGGAATGCTAGAGTACACATCTGAAGTACAAAGTATACCCATTTTAAAATTGGCTGAAAATCTTGACTTACTCTGGAAATTAAAAAAAAAAAAAACAAAACTAANAAAAAAAAAAAAAAAAAAAAAAAAAAAAAAAAAAAAAAAAAAAAAAAAAAAACAACACAACACACAAAAAATACCCAACCCCAAAACCAAAACATACCAAAAAAATCCCAAAATTCACATATTTCTAATCCTCTATACCTAACATAAATTTTATGATCAGATGTTGAAACGATGATTTACATCAGGTGATGAACCAACACAGAGTCACTTTGGAAAACAAAAATCTCAGAGAAAGACAGCTGACAGTCAGCACTGTCACCCCAGCTATCTACAATCCAGAGGGTTCCCACCATTCCAGGAATTACTCTGGCTGGACTCTGCACAGAACAACTTGGCATCCATCAGGGTTCACATGTTTCATGACAACGTGACAGTACTTATGAATCTATTCTGGGATGTACATTTATGCAATTAAAAGAAAAAAACAAAGGAGGCAACAAAACATGGCTAATACCACAGATCTCCTTTTCCTTTGCAGAGCTCTCAACATCACATGCTATGAAGAATACTTTCCTCCTGAGTCAAAAAAGTGCCTTTTTTCCTTTCTCCATAAGTGTCAAAGCTAGTTCCATTTGGGAAAACTTGCAATTCAAACAGGTTTTTCCATCAAAAAAGATGGTTACTAAAGTGGATTTGAACTACTTTTTGAAAAAATATGGTCCTAGTTTTTCCATTCATTTGTCCCTTGAGTGTAACTAAGTGAATGGCTGTCTTGGTTTGTTTCCATTTATACACACTTTTTTTTTCCTCTTAAGTTGTCTTTCCCCTGTTCTACTTTTTAAACAGAATACTTTCTACTTTTTGTTTCTGAGTCTTACAGAACTGTGTTCAGGAATGCACAGAAGGCAGTAGCGCATTTTGCAACGCATGGGGTTCCATATCTGAGACATTTACACGTATCCGTATCTTGGATGTGCTAGAAGTGTTCTGGCTGCAACAAAATGGACTGCTGCCAGTCACTACATCATGAATAAAAGAAGTCTATACCTTCTTCCAAAGAACACTTTAAAGCCTATTTTGGTGCTTCTTCAAATACCACAAAGAAAGAAGTAAAATCCTGCTCAGAAAAATATTACACTGTTTATATATAGAAAATCACTAAAAGATCCAGTTATATTTTAAAGTTATTACTCCACAGAGTCTATTTGATTTGTAGTTAATGTCATGAAAAATAATTTCTTGGTAGAACAAAAAAATGGGACTGTAGGAAAGCAGTAAGTACAGCACTCATTGTAAATATGGTAATCAACGCTACATTACATGCCCTTCCTGATGGGATTACTGCTCCAGGTTTGCTCATAAAATTGTGAAAAGTTGGCTGGTCACAGTCTTCTGTCAGGTGCTATCTGACGATAGGAAGATCTTCCCAGCATATTGCAGCAACCAAGTGGCTTGACAAACGTCCTGCGAAACTGGAATATTGTCTCTCAGCAGTATGCAATGGAGTTTTGCCAAATGCTTAACAGCCTTATTATTTCTCCCTGACAGGCTGTTTTACAGAAGTTATTATTTTCTGATTACACTAAATTAAAGCACGGGCTGCTGGACAGAACAGAAGGATATTTACATTGGACCTCTGGCATCGTTATAATGAGATAAAGGGCAAATATAAGCCAGAAATTCTCCACTCAGAGTGACATTACAACTTGTTATACTGTATATTTACAAAGAAAGATAAAGTAATTTAATCCTTATTGCAATACAGACTTCTTTTCCCCTAAAGATGGAGCCACCAAAAAAGAAGATAAAAAAGCTAGGAATAGGGAAATACTCAGTATTTCAATGAAGTGGGAAGAACTTAAGAGCAAGAAGACTGGTAATTCAAACCAGCTGGAGATCTAGTCTTTTATTATAGTCTATTTTACACAATGATTAACCCTAAAGAGGCAATAACATATTTACTACTAAACACTGAAATAAATGTATATCTGAGGACGTACAAAAAGTACAATGATATTAAGACCTTCCTTGATTTTAAATAAACTTCAGTCTGACCCTTCCCTACAGGTGTTTTATGTTGTGAAATACCTGCCTATTGTTGTCATTTATATCACTTCTTAGGCACATAGCACTAATTTGACGGTATTGGGGTTCTATCAAAAACAACTTCCATATAGATACGAGCAACGAAATTCTATCTAATAATTCACCTTCTTTTCTCTATCACTCAGCTGGACATGGAGTGGATGAAAATGGATATGAAATGGGCAGAGTCAGCTCTGCTGTCCCATTAATGTATCATGCAACAAAGAGGAAGATGCATCTGGGAGGAAATAATAGTACAGCAAGACAGACATAACTAATTTTTTCAGACAATGAAAGAGCAGGAGATTGCTTTTCTGCTTTGCGTGCCCTCTGTAGGGAGACAAAAGTAACATGTCTTTAGTAAACAGCATGCTCTATTCACATGTTTATATGCACAGCAAACAACTATATATTGTTTTCTAATTTAAAAAAGATCAACCTAATTGTAAATGGTAATTAAGAAATAATTATTCTTGCCCCATAAACATTACCATAGAAAATTAAATCTTCATGACATTTGTAGCTTCCAACAATACAGTAAAATAAAGCTGCACAGAAAAGAAAGAGGACTTACATCTGTTATTTTAACTATGGGAAAAGAAGAATGGCACATATGTTAAAGATTAAACCTGATCAAATTACATAGAAATCTGGACTCATAGTAATGCCAAAGATGAGGAAACTGAAAAACCTATCAAGAGTTATATCTGAAATCTATGAATCAGAATATAGCAACCTGTCCATGTTAGTTTGCAATAGTATCTCTGATCTGTGTAGGGGCCAACACTGTGGTACCAGAAATGGAGCATAATGTTGTTGGGTTTGAGGCTTAACTTCTTGTACAGGTCGTAATGGTTACAAAATATCAGCAAATATCTAATATCAGCAAAGATACTTTGGATCTGCACTACAATAACACCTGGGCAGCTGCAGTTAAGTTGCTACCATTGCCCTTTTTGCTAGCCAGACACTACAGCCTACAGCACAGATGACAGAACTGAATCATCATATCTGAAAGTTGGACTAAATTTTTTACTCTATACAACATCCAGCATCAAACTTATAGGTCCTCCTTTGTCAAAGGAAGCTGCTGTCTTGACCTTCTTCAATTAAAAGAGAAGTAATCATAGGAAAAAGAAAACATCAAATTAAATACGTTGATGACATAATGAATAAAGTTATTCATAGGACAACTTTAACTCTACAGCTCTTTCAAAGCCAGTAGAAGGTACAAGCATCATCCCAACAGTGAGATTCCCAAGGATTTAAAACACGTATCACTACTACAGCTACACAATTTGTTTTGCTCGTAGGGGAGGCTGGGAAGGGAAAGGCAGAGAGGAGGGAAGGGAAGAGCCTCATTGAGCTGGACACAATGGTTTCAAACTCCAAGGCTTGGGTCTGAATTACACAGGCTGCCTAGAAGAGTCAGGTCCAGGCAGGACCAGCTCTGACTCTTGACTAAAAATAGAGCTGGGCATGTAATGCACATAGTGAATGTCCGTTCTTTCTGGCTCTAATTTGCCTATACCTAAATAGCAGAAGTACAAAATTAATTGATTGTTTTTTTTTCAAAATCCAATTTCTTGTCACATTCTCCTGGGCTGCAGATCCTTCTGAACTATACCTGCAAGAAAAATCAACTGGCATTGCTTTGAGACTTTCACTGTAAGGTTTCTCAAACAGAAAGCAATCTTAAAATGTCAAAGGAAAAATTAAATAATCCTCAAAATATGTACTGTACTCTGCCAATTATTTTTGTAATTAAAAACTCATTTTAAAATCCTATCTATCCATTACACGTCACTTTTTTCCTTAAAGAAAATTCTTCTGTATAGGAAGTCTGCATAAAGACCCTGTAAATGACAGATGTAACATGATGCACAGAGCACTGTGATTTTGGAAGTTTCACAAGCTAGCAAAGGTTGGTCATCACTAAATTCATGGAAAGAAAAATACAGAAAATACCCTGTTTTCTGGTCTGAAATAGCATTTTATTTTCCTTTCTGTCCCAGACCCTAGTCCTAGCAGTCATTCAGACCTGGATTGTAATGTGCCAAAAATATCAGGAGAGCTGACCACAGTTGGCATGTTCTGAAGGGGGAGTTGCTTTTATCAAATCATTCTGAACTAAGTCATTAGTTTCTCCACATATACTATCAAAGCATAGAAATAAAACCATAACCCAAGTAATACGGGGTTTCGAAATAGCAGAGCTCACAAAGGCAGTAAGATCAGAGAATCTACAATTGCCCTAGTGTTCACATAAAAGGAGTGAAACTGTTGAGGTGGGGAACTTCTAAGAGATTAAAAACTGATACTGTATTTATCAGGATGAAGTATCTGCCTGTATATTTTTAAGTGTTTATTTCAGTGTGGCTGAATAAGTTATTTTTTTCTCCCCAAATCATTTTATACTGCAATGTCAAGGATCAAGTAAATGAGTTGGGGCATCATCCTGGAGCTTCAGCCTCAACGTACAAGAAGTGTTCAAACAACTGCTTCTTCAACTGCATTCAAATTCTTCAAATGCAACTTCATAAGCATTGATCAACTGACTACTAAAAATTTTTTACTCCCTTATCACAAAAGTACAACTTTTCACCACACACTATATAAAGGGAATGGGGTTACGCATAACATTAGCAAACACATTTCAATTTCTCCTTCTGTCTTTAAAAACAAATCAAAAAAATACTGAAGTAACTAGGCATGGCTATTTGGTACCATTTGGACAAAGTACAAAAAAAAGCTCTTCTCCTTCCCAACATAAACAGCCACAATAATCTCTCCAGCTTTTCCTTTTTGCCTCTGAATAAGTAAAGTTTTTTCATCTCCTATTGTACAGGGAGTTCTCCGTTCCTCTGGTGATCCTGGCTGGACATTCCAATTTGGATCCACATCTTTTGATCATGAGTGATTAGAATTGCTCACAGCATACCCAGAGAGATCTCTTGATTGCCTGAACATGAGGATCAGTACTCACCCTTTGGGAGCACGTTACTGAACAAAAATTTAATTTTTCCATAGCCATGTCACATTGATGGCTCAATACTCTTCCTGTGTAGGAAGAGTATGCAATCAATGCACCCAGGTCCTTTTCCTCTGTGAATACTTTCAGCTGTGAGCCTCTGGAAGAGATATTTTGATTCGCAGGTTCCCAGTCCTGGGGTATGTTTCATTGATTACTATTACTTTGGTCTCCAAAGCTGTCCAACTCTTTATAATATGACTGTCTTTATGGTCCCTCCTAAATTTTTGTCATCAATATATTTCATCAGTATAATCCCATTGTTTATGCCAAAGTCATTAATAAATAATAAAAAAAAAAATAAATCAAAAGTAATTCTCTGCAAGCTAATCCTCAAGGAAATAAGTTTCCCAGTGTTAAATTTAAATTGCAAAGACCCTGGAGAAGAATAAAGTATAAAGTATTTAAAATTTCTCTGTAAACTCCTAGATTGAAAGTATTAACTCTCTTGTTCAACCCATGGGAGGTGAATATTCTCTTTTCTCTGCACAAAAAGATGTAGATCCCAATTGCAGCAAGACTTTGAAGGGAAAGAGCAGACATAACTATGGAAATAGAATTTGCTAGAACATTTAAAATACCCATCAAGGTGAAGAAAACCCAAAGAGCTCCAGCGGGAAACTTCTACGATATGGAGTTAATGCAATCCTCCTTGACAAATCTTTATCTAAAACAAAATCAAGTTTGTGTTTGAATTTGAAATTCATCCATGGATCTTTACTACAGTCAGCTCTATTTATAAATTGTCAGTTTTATATTCAAACTTCTTTCAACAAAGCATCCAGAGATTAATTTTGTATTTCTAATATTCTTTTAGGAATTAATTTGGAAAAAAACATTTCTACAAACATTAACCTCTTATACAGTAGAAGTCTGCACATAATTATATCAAGCTTCTTTCAAAGCACCATAAATTAAATGATTTCTTGTATAGTCCCTGGGATCCCAGTCACAAATACCAGAAACACGGTTCAGTAGGTGATCCTCAGAAATATAAACTTGGGAAATAGATTAAAAATAACCCAGTAGAAATGAATACCAATCTTATTGAAACTTAGGTTTTATTCTGTAAGATTAATCAAATAAGTCAGATCTTGTCATGAAAAGAAAAATTGCATCAGTAGCCAAGACAGCCGTTAGAATAAACACCAGTGAACTAGTTTTCCACAGAAACTATAGAGGGGAAAAAAAAAAAAAGGTGCAAAAGCACAGACTTCTGTAGGGAGAGAAAATCATGGTAGTGATAGAGTGTTATTATGAATGTTACATATGGGCATTAGTAATTATAATATTGTGGGAAACTTTTTTGCAAACCAAGAAGTAACTGGTTAATAAGGCCTTTAGCTATATCAAAAGTTGGAACTTTGATAAAAGCAAAAATATTGAAAGGTGAACAGCAAAACAAAGAATCAGTTTTATAGTAAATTTTAGCCACCATTACAGTAAAATAAGTCAAATCACAGACTAGCAAGAATGAGATACAGATACAAAAAGGTAACTTTGTTATATAAAATAGAATGTGCCCTATAGGACTACAGTTGTAACTCAACCATGCAAGCACATCGCCTCCAACAGTGATTTCAAACATTTCCCCAGAGGCAGTCATAATCCCCCAAACTGACAGTTACAGGTTACTCTGCTCCATAGACATTTTTACTTAGATCCCTATGGCTATGTTTGCACCACAGATTAAGATGCATTCCCAAGAACATTTTCCATGCTGGACTTATCCTCCATCCATATCACTAATACAAAAAGAGAACCAAGAGAGGAGGCTCTGGCTGTTACTCCAGGGGGCTCAGCAGTTTGCTCAGGCCACTCATTGTCTGTGTATTATAGGTGCAGGAATCAAGAAAATAGTTCCCCAGTAGGTATTTCAGAATACTACCTTAGAGTATGTTCTGCTACAGAGCAGAAGGAAACCACCTCAGCAAGGAGCTCAAAGACATCAGAGTGACCTACGTAAATAATATCCACCATCCAATTGCCCTGACAGGCTCAGATTCAACTTTTTATTCTTTTTCCTTATGAACAGAGAGTATCCTAGGAGACAGCAGCTGGTCTGCTTAAGATCAATACCAGTAAAACTGGGAACCCCAGGATACTCCTACCCATTCACTGAAGCCTGTGCACACCTCTAAAATCCTTCCTTGTAACCAGAGGTCTGGATGTTTTGTGAAAAAGATTTTAATATCATTCCAAACAAGTATGGCAGCATAAGAACACAGGCAACTAACAGCAAAGTGAGAAAGCTAAAGACATTAGTGTGTATCCAAAGTCAGCGAGCAAAGAGCCAGGTTTTCAGCTAATACAAACGAGCTTTAAACTCACTAGCTTTGGCTCAGAAACATCTTCTAGACTTACAAGACATACATTGCATGTGACTTCCCCCATTAAATTTTTCACAAGCTGGATTTCAGCCTCAGCCACCTCCTTCTCCCACAACCACTCAGTTGTATCCTGTTACTGGTACAGCTGGGCTTCATTATTGCACCCTCTGCAACCCTGTGAAAGCACGTCCTGCACAAAGCTAAGTGCTCCTTTTCCTTCTTTCCTAGTGCTAGAGAAGCTTGAAAGCACCACCTAATGGCACAAGTAGCATCCTGAATATTAAATTACTAAACTGTTTCTAGAGTACCTTATGGAGATATAGTTCATGTAAGTAATTTTAGTGGCCTCTTCCCACAGAATGTAAGGCACAAAAGTTGGAAATACTGTTTTATCCTACAGTAAGGACAAGGCACTGCACTTTACCAAGCCATATATATACAAAGGCATATCTTTCTATATTGTGTGTCAGAGTTCACCGATACCCTCAATTTCCAAAATGGCTTAAATATGGAGTTCATTAGTGCAGTGACCACAATTCTGCATCTGCATTTAAAAGTGAACTAAGTGAACTGCATTAGAGATAAGTAAACAAGAACGTTTCTACTGTTAATGGTATCTGAAACAAAACAAAAATGTGCCGCACAAGATATTTCAAGAATTCAACTGTGGGCTGCCTTATATCATTAATACTTACTAAACAGAAATTGGAACAACTGAAAGCTATCTGATTTCTTAGTTTATTCAGAGGTTAAAACTTGGCTACTGTAATGTTCCCAGCTGCTTTCAAGAGTAAAGCTGAAATGAAAAACTGTGATTTTATTCATAACAGTTTGGAGTGGATTTTGGCAGGACAACACAGATTGTTGTGGTCAGCCTCTGACTCTGAAGTAAACTGCTTGTTACTGTATTCAATTCTGAGGAGAGCGAATAAACACCCTTCTTGCCTCCATTCTCACCATAGGAAGCCAGAACAGGAGTTAGTGGTCTGTGTATGCTTATGGACATCCTTTATATTTTAGTATCCAAACACGCAGAAAAGTGGCATATTGTGACTAATAGAACTGACATTGCTCCAGCATCATCCAGTATTTTTTAACTTTACAGGAAATATCATGCAAAATGAACTGGTGATATTTTATCACTAACAGTAACAGTAATAAGAATTCTACATTCTGATCTAGAAGGTTTCTTTTATTAAAAAAATGCTCATAATACTATTTCTGAAGGCAGAGAAACCAAAACAAGAAGAAATTAAAAGATCTATCCATATTTTACAGCAGGTCAGAAGCAGATCTCGAAACAAAACACACTGTTCCAAAGTTCTATTCACTTGACTATATATAAAGTTTCTGCCATGTAATGACTTCAGTCACAGCAATAGCATAGCTAGACATCAGCTTCCCAGCTTCCAAGTCTTGGAAATAGTGGCAATATTGTTCTTCTTGTTCCAACTACTGGATCTTAACTTATTGAAATATCCATTTCTTCTGCAAAAAAAACAAATGTCTAAAGGAAGTCTCCAGCCCTGTGCAGGAACTTGAGTTGCCTACATGCACTAGCAACTGGAAATATGAAATGTAACTAAAAATGTCAAGTGAATAAGAGACACAAAAGATAATTTTTATTTTTTTTTTTTCTTTAAGAACATCAATGTTAAAAGAGATGGCATTGCAATAATTTTATCACATGCAGGAACATTCTTACCTGTAGAATTTACAGCACCCAGCAGGATATTTTTTCATACTGAATACACAACAACCAAGTATTTAGAAGTCACACAGCCTCCACAGACAGAAAGCAACAGCAGCATTATTCCTCCTTAAAAAGTATGCAACTATGGGTCCAAATATGAACATACCTGTACAAGTTTTATTCTGAGTTATTGAGATACTGATGTTACCTCTAGCTATGTTTTCATTTTCATTTTATTTTTTTTTCCATTTAAATATTAGAAATCTCCCAGTCTGACCCATATTTTGATTTCCATTGATTCCACTTTAATATTTGTCTCTGATAAATGGCTACCGGATGAAGCATTTATAAAGAAAACAAATTTATTTACTTTGAAATAAGCTGGTATTGAAGTTGTGTCCATGGCAGCTAGCAAAAAAACCTCTACCTGTAAATCCTTATTGCTTATTACCTGCACTGCATCTCCTCTATACAGCTTTACTTTACTTGCAATCTTTTTTATTATTAGCCAGTCATGTTTTTCCCATATGAAGATCTCTTTTACAAAAAACTCCTCTTTGGGTCCTCAAGGTTTTCACAAAGACCAGATCCAAAGCAGTTTGAAGTTTAACCAGGGATTTGGAGTTCACAATGAAAAATATTGACTTGGCCATAGTAGCTCTACGTTAGTCTCACATTTGCTTCATTTGCAATTCTGATTAATTCTGATCGGAAATACTAATACTAGCCAAATTAATAGAGAACCAGCTCTGGAATCATGGAATCATCCATGAACAATCAACAGTGAAGGAAAACAAGTCCATTTGTTACAGTTATAACATATTTTTGCAGTTTGTCTTTACTTTTCAATACGATTGCCTCTTATGCTGGGGATACGCACTAAATTACAAGAATATTTAGCATACAGAGAGGACTGCTTATATATCTTGTATTTAGAAGTCCTTGCTGTGTTTATGTTTAAACCAGATAACACAGATGGTTTCCCCCTCCACAACTGTATAATAAATCTTAATTGTAAACTCCCAGTTATTTTGACAGTCTTGACAAGAGTCCTTTGAAATTATCATGTATTCATTTAAAGGATTTTTTTCAACTTTCCCATGTTAAAGGGAATCTCTTGGGATGGAAAAAAAAAACAAACCACACTTTCAAAGCAGAAGTTCCATTAATAGAAAAATATTTTTAAAAGGTAAAAAATGAGCAGATTCAGAGCTCACTATTTTTTGTCTATAAATTGATCATGCAGGTTTGGGGTTTTTTTTCTGGGTTGTTATTCTCTTATTCGATATAAATTCCACTTGTGAGAGAAATCTTTTTCTTCAGATTTATAGCTTGCATTGTAACTGAGGAATGAGGTGCCACTGAATACTGTGGCTTGTCTTCATTTCAGGTCTACCAGGCTTAGTAGTTCGAGGATTGGAAATCGGAAAAATGCATGTTCTGCTTTTGTTTCTGGCACTGTTCACTGAGCTTCTCTAAGATTTAGTGGCATTACACAAGGAAAAACATTCTACATTTTGTCTCTTCAAACTTCACAATAAAACAGAAATATATGAAAAGGAACAAGTACTTGTTATTCAATGCATAACAGCAAATCACCCCTCCGTGTAAGACATTTGCCAGTCATATGTGTTAAAAAAACATAGCATAGGTAGATGCAGATTGGGATCATTATTTAAATAAAATTACAATAAAAAAATACAGTAGACAAACATAAAACTGTCAGGAAAAAGTAAGGCTAGACAAATATAGGGTTGAAAATACAAATCTCCCAAAGCTACGCTGGATTCACTATAAGCATGTTTCTGTCACTGTGCAATCGCTCTCACTTGGAGAGTGACCAGATAACTCCATAACACTTCCACGCCTATTTCTCATTTGCAGAGTTCAAATACCTTTTCAAGAGGAGGAAAGCTATAACAAGGTTCTCTTTACCTATGGAACAGCCAAATGGCAAAAAGATGAACTAGGTATTAGACTTGAGCTATCATGCCTCTACAATTTTCAGTTAAAACAGTCACCAAAAAAATCAGTGCATTAGAGCAGCAAAGTATACACATACAAAGTATAGATATACAAAAAATATACATTTCTCCATGGCAGTTTCAATTAAAGCCAATATGAACTGAAAACCAGAAAGTGAGGACACTATAATCAAGACAGGCAAAACAGAAAGGATATCAAGGCTGCCATGATGAGGAGCTTAGCTTTCCATCCAAAGACAGAAAAAACCCACTCTTCTGAGCAGTCTTCGCAGGAAGCAACTCTTACATGACAACATCAGCACCTCCCACTACCTTTAGAACACACTGCCCGACATCAACTAAATTTTACAGAGGATTATAGGTCTCCAACAAGAAGGTTGGAGATCAACAACAGCAATCACAGCATCATACAATCCCATGCTGCCCCTAAAGCCACTTATTTCACACGCGGCAGCAAAGAGTCAGAGCAGTCAAGAGGAGCAGCAAGCTTGAGAAAACATTGGCAGTTCAGTCAGCATATGCACAGCTCTGGTGTGTTCTCCTGTCCAGAGGCAGGAGAAATGTGGTACTGTATGAAATAATGTAGGGAAGCAAAGCTTCGTTAGTTTTATTACTTAGAACCTATGTATATGCAAAAGGGAACCGTCAGAGGAGAAATAACAGACATTGCAGACATTTTAGTTGTTTATATTGCTAAAGGTCAGGATGATTGGTGGTAAACATAATTTCTTTTCTTTTAAAATATTTACTCAATCCACCCAAGCCTCTTACAACCTTGAAATAGGTATTACATTACAAAGTGTCCCAAGAATAAATTCATGAAACATAGAGCAGAAAATTGACCAGGTATATAGAGAGTTCAGTGTCTACATAGACATATCCACCTGCCACCTTTCCTATTTCCATGTTGCCAGGAACCAACAAGACCACCAACAATGCTGATATTTTTCCTCTCATGAATTGATGCTTATTATTTCACTCTAACTAAACTCTGAGGAGTAGAGGAGGGAAGCAGCACCATCATTCTAAACACATATAGGAACAAAATATCATTTCTGTCTTTCATGGATTAAAAGTTTGTTTTATTTATTATTAAAGGGGTTTACCTCGGAGACTAGCTATCCTCTCACACCATTGCATCTGATGAAACACATCTCAAGTGAAAGCAATCTGAGGATTAGAACACACTGAGATGAGCAAAATATACTTAAAGCACTATGAAGCTGAATGGGAGGTTCCATGTCCTCTGAAAGAAGCAGAAATTCAGACATCCCCTCTGAAGAAAGACAGTGATCAGTTTAAAAGAAATTTGCAAGTTTGCTAAATGACAGAAGTCAAGAGAGCACCAGCACAGACATTATAGTCTGGGGTTTTTTATTCCAGCATGCACTTGTCCTTCCTACTAAAGATAGTTCAATTTTTCAGCAGAAGAACGAAAGCTTCATTGAATTTCATTAAAAATTGTTAAAAAATAATGACAGTTCTGAAACCTTAAAGCATTCTGACTGAATTAAAGTAAGGAACAAAGTGACTAACTCTTTTGTTTTGGCCAATTGTTGAAATAATCAAGGGACCTTTCTGTTACTTCAAAGGAACCCAGATTTAACTCTCACAAAGTTCAAGTGGAGGTTGGGCACTAAAATCCACTAATACACAGAGAAGAGCAGAGTCTTTTATGTTTATACCAAACAGACTCCATAGAAACCACACAGTGATGGCAAATTATAGTACTAAGTAAAGCTGGACACACACACAAAAAAAAAAAAAAACCAAATTCAAAAAACAAAAACCACATTTTCATAGGAACCAAAAATCAATCATTAATTTGGTTCTCGTTTGGTAAATTTTGTCCAACAATTTTTTTAAAATATCACATCAAAACAATCCATTCGCTCATTGCCCAACATTTCACTGCATTAACAAATGGGTTTAGTGTTGGACATGATGCCTTCGAAGATAAAAATATTTTCACAAGTACTAAATCAGCTGTCATGATCTAGCTGAGAGGATTTGTATCTCACTTATTTGGAGCTCAAGCTTCAAGCTGGATATCTCTTCCTGTGGTTCAAGACTGTCCTTATTACTGCCCCAGGATATACCTGGGTGGGTATCCCCTTTTCCATGAAAACAGATAATCTAAATGACATGAAATCTGTAAAAATTACTTGGAGAGAAAAAAAAAAAAAAAAAAAACAAACAAATCCCAAAAAGTTTATTTGAAAAAATACCACTGATCATACAAAGCCACCATTAAGTTATTATAAAAAAGAAATACTGCCTACACTTATTCAGAGAACGTAGCTCACCAAGAATGCTTTTTCTAAATAACTAAGAGATCTCTTGTATCAAGAAGAAAAACACATTATTTCAAACTTGTCCAGTTCAATGGAATACGGCCTTGGAAAGATTTCAACAATGAAGGAAGAATAATTTTTTTCCATCCCCTTTACGTACTTCAGTATATTTAACCATGTTAAGCTAAACTTGCAATGAAAAAAAATTGTCAGGTATTCTCTTTCTGAGCTGTTTCGGCTGGTTGTCTTTCTAATATATATCTATATTTTTAATGTTTATGACTCCCCTTCCTCTAATTGTTCCACCATCACTATACAAATTAGATGTATCACAGACAAAGGTGCTTTTGCAAGAAGCACCTGAAGAAGCCTAAGTAATTCAGTGCCAAACCTCCTCCTGTTTTCATGCTGGGTGTGGGAGCTGGCTGGGCACACCAGGGTTACAAACATGTGATACTACTCCACAAGAACTCCATCTTGAAGATGTGCATTACTCCATCAGCTTGAAAATCTGTCTGTTCTTAAATAGCAGAGGGAGGAAATCCATAACATTTCCAGGTGCTGAATAATTGGTTTTCTGTTAGCTGATGAACCCCTGTGACACTTCCATGGATTACTCTTTGATTTTATGAATCTGTCACTAAAAGCAAAACCTCCACAAACAGATTTAGGTTGATAAAACAAGACAGTAAAGCAGGAAGTCATAGAAAGCCAGAAGCAATTTCACCTTTAAAATGTTTCCGTTGACTTTATAAGATTTTAGAATTTACAACTTCATTTTATTGCACAGCAACAAGGACTACATGTGAAGGAAGGACCATTTTATGAAACGCTGAATATGTCATTTGAAACCATTTTACTAGAAAAAAGGCAGATCACTACATGGAGATACGTATCATGGCAAGTAGCTCTTTTAATTCAATACTGAGAAAGTCAAAGACCTGTACATTCAGAGGCCACTCCACACTTAAACTCCATTTAAAGCTTTTGCAGGAACTACTATAGGGCATACAAACACCCCTTAAAAGGTCTCCTAGTCAGTAAATTATGCTGGCGGTATGCTATTGGGGACTGCAGAACTGAGTGCACCTTCTTGAGCTCTGCACATCAGTCTCATCTTTCTAGGGCTGGTATATAACTTTCACATATGTAAACCACTTCACCTTCCAAATTAAGAGTACAGCTAGGGCCTTCTTTCAGTAACATGGATTTTGGCCAATGCAATGTTTACAGAACTGAACATTTGAGAAACTTTATTACTGAGTATATTCCCAGAAAGAGAGGAAACTTTAAACCACGTCTTATGCTAGAGAAGAAGCGAAGCTAAAAGATTTAACCACCTCTCTTGCTTCCTGACATTTATTAGGTTGGCTTTATAAAATCAGGCCAAAGACGATGTAAACGTGGTTGTACCCAAACAACATGTTTGTTTAGCAACAGCTTTTCACTATTATTTTTTTCCAGACAATCCATCAACTAGAAAAAATTTTTATCGTTATCGTCAACTTGCAGATATATGAAAAATTACGAGAAAACCAGTCCACAGAGACAAGACTTGGAATCTGCAGATCTACACAAAAATTCCCACCACTCGCACTGTTAACTGATAGCTGCCAGACCCATGGCCTCACTGCTCTTCTCATGAAGAATCAGACCACACATTCCCTTCCTTCAGATGCAACACACAAATGCACGGTGTCAGGCAAGAGGCAGGAGTGAGAAAAAGATAATTTTTCTTTTTTTCCCCAAAAAAGCATGTGAAAAAAAAACACTTTTAAAGCAGGAAGCTCCTGCTCCAAAGCACAGGGCCTCTAATATAAAAGTTCACTAAAATATAACTTCCTTTTTTAAAAAGAATTCCGAAAACAAAACATTATCTCAAAATTCAATACAGAGCTCTGACTAAAACCTTGCAAGATTTTTCAACTTCAGACAGGCATCCATTATGGAAAATCGCAGCACACCAGAGCACACCAAAAGAGAGCAATGTTGCAACCATCAAAAAACATTAACAGGAAACAAACATCCAGCTCTTGGGCTGTACTGGAAAACATTCAAGAACAACCTACAGCTTCAGCTCTGTAATAATTAATTTGGTACTTACTGTCACCTGACTCAAATTCTTGATCCTATTGAAGTCATTGGGAAAACTCCCAAGTTACTGCTCTTCACATAGCTCTCAGGCCCCAATTAAGCTTGGGGATGCTTGTTTGTAAAAAAAGTTTAAAAGTTTCAAGTATACCTATTATTATCAATCAACAGGATATATTTACATTTCTCCTGAATGCAACACTTGGTATTAATAAGATGAAATATGAATAATTTACCACCCATATCCATTCAGGAGCTAAATGGTTTTCCCTGGAAACACCAGTTTTATTCTGTTGTGGAGCAGGGAAGAAAGCCTTAAACTATTAGCTTCTGAATTGAATTTAGACACTTTCTGAAATAAAATCTCATCTCCCTTACTGAATTTAGTAATCGATCCAGACGCTTTTCTTGAAAGCTATTTTTCTCCTGCCCCAGACAGAGATAAGAGTCCTGAATCATCTACTCATTTCTTCATTTTTCACACATTTAAACTTAAATCTCATAACAGGTTAGCTGTGACGCCAAGGGGAAATTACCACACAAGTCTGATTGATTGTCAAAGCAAAAAACATCACTTTAACTGGATAGTGTATTCTGAAACCAAAGGCTTTCCGTCAAAGCCTTTAGTAAAGCTCATACGTTCAATTTAGAAATAGAAGGAATGTTTTTAATTTAAACTCTTAATTAAACAATGACGATGTTTCCACAAATAATGCAGGAAAAGATTGCTAACAGGCTGTCTTCAGTATACGATTTAGTATCTTTTGATGAATCAAAGTTAGGTATTATATTAGGACCCTGATAGTAACCAAGAAAAATAAAATGTAAAAAAAAATACACTCTCGGTGGAGAGAGGATGAGGGTAAAGGAGAATTATTTTGCTGTAGTATACAAGCACAATAATAAATGAACTCCTTATCCAAATGAAAATGTCCAGCCACACTGCAGCTTAAATAATATTACTGGAAACCAGAGCATAGAACTTGGAGAGGATTAACTACTCTGTGATGCTATTAACACATTATAGTCATAAGGTGGTCCTTCATACATACACACAAGCTGCAGGGCATCCTGCTGTTAGCTGGGAAGGATGGATGCATCCCCATTAGTATGGGCCATTCATAAGGTCTGTGAACAAATCTCTGCACCTTTCAAATAAAAAGAAAGGCTGCATGCCTAAAGAGTCTTTCACTTTTAAAATCTTATGTCTGATATGCAGTTCTGCATGGCTACACAGCACAAACACAGAATTTAACTAGTTCCCATACATGGATAGAAGCTGTATAATGCTTAGGGTACTGTAGATACAACCAGAAATTCAGATAATTTTAATTTCTTGCCCTGTGCCTAATAATAAATATGTTTTGTACCTCTTTTTAAAGCAGTGTCAGCAGGCAGCTTACATTATTCTTTTAATGCCACTGGCCCCGTGGCTCTATATCTTTATCTGCATCACTACTCTTAAATATATTACTAACATTTAATACTTATGGGAGAGGGAAAAGCCATGATCTCTTCCATCAGGAAGCTGTTCATCACTGGATTTTATCCAGGGAGAATACTAATGATGATACACAAAAGCGGTTAACCATTTTTCATAACTATAAAAGGCATCTCCTGTTAAGGATATGTTTCCGGCTTTCTGTGGGAAAAACACTAAGAGGTGACATATTAACCTTGGTTTGTTTGTATGTAGTCTTATCTTCAAATACAGACAACATGGTTCCAAAATTATTCTACCTGACAGCTGATGGACTCTTCAGATTTGTCCACTCAAGAAAAAATTAACATTTAAAGTGATCGCATGGGAGATCGGTTCATATAGGTCCCTATGCATACACTGTACTGTGCAAAGATACTCCATGCAGCAGCACTAAGAGAAACTACTGGAAAGAGTACACAAGCACACTCTCTATGGTCCCTTTGCCTTGCCCAGTATCTACAGCTTACCTTAATTAGGATGCCAGAGCACACATCTCTGCCTTTATCTTCTCAACAGATATAGGCAATGGCCTCTGCCTCCCTCTCAATAACCTTCCTTAGGATGTCCAACATTTTGTTGACTTTTTTTGACCACTGCACACTGACACGATAAATGATAGCTCCAAGACATCTTTCCTGAGTTTTAATTGGCAGCTCTGAGTCCAAAATCATAGCAGCATGTTCCCTCCGTAGTGCATTACATGCACTGTCTACACTGAAGCTTATCTACTACTTTTTCGTCAGGTCACTGTTTTGTAGAGTTCCTCTCTATGTGCTCTAAGACTCAATGAATTCAAGACAGTGGTGTTGTAACACAAATACATTATGACATATCTGGTAACTGAATGGTAAAAACGGATAAAGGAAAATCCAAGAGGTTGTTCTGGTTAAAAATAATTTTGTTCAGAGTAGAAGAGGAAATTACTGGGCCATTTTTTAATTAAGATTGGTAAACTAGGAATTTACATAAAATATAGTCTTTGTTTTCGTGTAGTAAGGGACTGACTTGCAGTTGAAGGAATAAATTAAGTTTTTTTATGTCTAGAAGACTTAAAACCCATAAAAATCAGTTATTTCTTTCCTCCTATGAAATTTCAGGAGTGACATGATAGCATTAATCTAAAGAGGGCCTAGGCAAGCCGTCAATTACTATTATCATACTCTTAATTTGGATAATATTTGGGAAAACAACAGGTCCCTTTTTCAAAAATCACAGAGTTTTGTTAAAACAAATGCTAGCACCAGCTCCAGGGCTGCTTATGCAGCAAGCACCTACAGGTAGCTAAATGTCTAAGTCCCGACTTTGGCCACACTTCTGCTACACCACTTAGGCAGCTGTTCACAGACAGCACAACTAAGACCAAGCAGGCTAAAACACAGATCCAATGACACAGCTCTCCAGAAGAGATAAGTAAAGCATGAAGAACATGACCTCAATGTATTAGATTTGGCAGCATTTTACAGCCCCATCTCTGCAGCACCTGTGTGGTTGGGAAGGTAGAGCCACCCTGCTCATGAAAGGCACCAGCAGAGCTGCAGGGGGCTTTTGATTCCCTAAGGGAGGATTCCTCTTGTCTGCTCTTCTCTGAAAACAGTAGCCTGCACTCATAGCCACCATGCTGAAGTACAGAGCAGAACCATAGCAGACACTTAATATCGAGATTTTTAAAAGAATTTTAAAAGAAAGGTACTTTGATCCATTTTGGAGTTCTGCTTGTATCCTTCCAGCACTTTCCTTTTGGTGTCCAACTCTGATTTATGGGAAGCTGCTCTTTGAGTCACTTGTAACAAAAAAACAAAAAAACAAAAAAAAAAAAAAAAAAAACAAAAAAGAAAACAAAAAAAAACCAACAAACAAACATAAAAAAGAGACAAAAATACAATTGCCTCCTTTGCCATACTAGAAATGAATTAATTTTGCTCAACTTCAAAGCAATCAGCAATTTTATGGGTGTTAAATGAAGTTAAGTCCTTATTTACCGATGGGGCTGTTCACACAAATGAAGACAGATTACGCAATAAAAATGTCCAGAGTTATAACCCTAAATAATGTCCAATTACCATTAGGTTTTGCTGTTTGGGACCTGTTCTGAAGAACATTGAATACTGTTACATTACAATATATTTTAAAACTTTCACTTTATGAAATGTTACTGGTAGTGCCTCCTGTATTTCAGAATTGAATTATTTTGTAATTCATTAAATAAATCAGACAAACCGTATTCTAGCACAGCATGTAACAGAATGGA
The DNA here is from genome assembly GCA_013398155.1 of Pedionomus torquatus. Classification (NCBI taxonomy): domain Eukaryota; kingdom Metazoa; phylum Chordata; class Aves; order Charadriiformes; family Pedionomidae; genus Pedionomus; species Pedionomus torquatus. The sequence continues at coordinate 113,265 of VZRU01001487.1, read as the reverse complement.
GTCCAGTCACTGGTATTTACAATGTTTTGCAATTGAAAGCAAACATGCCCTTCCCAATTACATTTGAGCTTTTTTTAATTTGCTACTTTGTTTATACATACAGTAGCTGTTTATACAAACAGTAGCTGTCAAGATGAACTGCAAGTATGTGCGTACATGTGGAAGGTGCATACATCAAGAAGGTTTTTTATATACATACACATATAAACTAGACACAATGCACCCAAACCTTCGCATTAACAGGTTTTTTCCCCCCACGGATTGCCAGGAGGTATGAATCTTTATTAATTTAGGATCTAGTCTGTTAGTATAGCATAAGTCAGTTTGCCAGCCTTCTCAAACATAGCAAGTTATTTTATTGTTAATGTAAATTACTTGTTCTGTGAGTTGCTCTGCAAATCTCCTTTCCCTGCAAATGAAAATATGATTAGACGCAGCACCTTGTAGTACTTTGGAAGTGAGAAAAAATTTGTGAAGTGTGTAATAAATGTAGCAGAACATGAATCTCACATTCCTAACAGCTATTTGGCAGCACAATGTGTGTATGTGACAGTAATGACAACATACTGTCCTCAGAGGTAATGAGGCTCATATCTAGACGAATGTAAAGTATGTGTCATAGTTCCAGGGAGCCCCAGGATAGACATCTTGCTCCACAAGATGGGTTAGAGGAAAACAGGGAGCAGGCATTCCTACAAGCAACAGTGATTTCCCAGCCCAGGTAGGAAAGCAGTAGTGACACAACAAATCAATAGCAGAGCAGCACAGTTAAGAGTTAGAGCTGACGTAATAAGGTATTATTTCTTACTGTTGTTCTGTACTAAAATGCAGACCTAAGGCTCCACTCTAGTCTTCTTTACAGCAACAGTACATTTCATTCTACTTCAGTGAGTAAATAAATACAAAAATTTAAAAATAGAACTTTTTTCTTTTGTCATCTAGAAGCTGCTGTCATTGCTGACAAGGGAATAGGACAATGCAACAAAGTTGGGATGACTACATCAGAGACACCTCTGAGAGCTTCTAGTGGAACATGAGAGAACAAGACATCCATATAAAAGCTATTGCCAGAAAGCCCAAAAGACACATCTGGCATAGAAGGAGAGCAAGTATCAAGAAAGCTTTTTTCATCATTTCTGTAATCCCTTCTCTCTGGTGAGCTCCTTCTGAAAACAATCCAGGTCCTGAAAATTTACAAACACCATGAAGACCTACTCATCCACAAACGTAACCAAGCTCACTGGGGAGGAACCACGCTCTCCTCCAGGCAGACTGTATTTATTTCAGTTATGTAGGAACCAACACCTCAGGCAACAAGACAGGCACAGCTGTCCAGTTCATTGCTCAAGAAGGACACGTCTGCTACACAACAGGGGATGTGCTGCCTTGCTCAGCTCAGATGTGGACCTCATCTCAGTGTGTAGTGTCACTGGGACTGTTCAGTGAAGAGGCAGTGTCTCTTCCTCAAGGACTCCCTACCTCAGGTACCACTGAATCCCTTCTCCTATGAGGAGAGAAACAACACACAAGGCACCTGAGATGGAGTGCAAGACGCAAGGCTCACCAAATGCATCTGGTTCACATTGCCTAACAAAATCACTGGGGAGCTACATGAATGCTGCAGAAAAGCACAGCTGATTACAGCTCTCTATCATCACCTATTCTTTAAGATACTAGGTAGCTTGAAGTAAGGCATCAATAATAAAAGTATTTTTCTGTTAGAAACAGGAAACTGTTGTCTGTGCTGCATAACTTAAGGGAGGGCATTTGTCAGCTCACACGGTATTACTTTCCGTTTCAAGCACAGAAAACTAAAAACAAATGCACTGATGCACACATCACCACAAAAATGACCTGGAAGCTTCTGAAGGGCAAACACTACAAAAAGGTTGTCGTTATTAGCTGTACATGAATGCTGAATTTCCTGCAAAGTCTGTATTTGATTACACATAGACCAGCCTTGTAGTCCTCACTCGTATGGTCAATTAAAAAACAGTATTATACTAAGAGTAGAAATGAAATACACTTCAGTAGTAACAGAACCTATGCAGAGAAAACAACTGTTCATTTAACTAGGCAACACTAAATGGCAGATAAGAGTAATTCTTATTTTTCTTAGAGCTGTGCACCGTTCTTCTTCCAAAAACAGTTTTCAGTTGACACCTCGTTGGTGTTTTGGTCTGATAAAAGTAAATTTGGGATACCACAAGTCTAGATAGTATTCAGTCATTTCTGACTTCTGATAAAAATCAGAATAGCTGATAAGATGCTTTGAAAATTTAGACATTCTATTCTTTATCTAGGAATCTTCTGCTTTATTCTCCACTAGCAATTTCCCCAACAGCAGGGAAAAATACAATCTGCCAGTCAGCCATTGTATTTCAGGGGGACTAAATGGATTCTTAAGAAAAGAACGGATATTAATGACAACAGGAGAAGCAAGTTCTCTACAGTACACGTTCTTGAGGGCGTGCATGGCAAGAAGGACAGATTCAGAGAATGCTGAAAGGCTAATTGCTTTATGAGGGTTTTTTTAAAAGTTCTTTTTTTTTTTTAAGGCAGATGTAATCTTATAAACAATTTGCCCAGAACACAACCTGATTCACTTTAGAGGTGAGTGCCATATTTTAACCATTTAAAAAGCTAATATCTAGTAAAATTAGTATTTATCAATACAACTTATATGTGTATCAAGTGTCATATTCAGACCATTTACACTTCAGGGCAACTGTCCTTCATTCAATGCACAAAATGTGCATAGGCTAATAAAAACAACCAAAAGATTATTTAGCGCACAGGATGTGTCAGGCTCTGGTCAGGCAGCTAGAAATATACATATTACATTGTGATTTTCTGAAAGCTAATTCCTAAAAGCAAGCATGGCCAAAGAATATCAAGCGTGCTTCAGATCAGGATCTTCTCCATACAGAACACTAAATACCACAATGCGCTTGCCTACAGATACAGTATTTCACCATACAAATAGAAATATTCGGAAGTAGATGGAAAAGCAACAACAAAGAAAGCATCACAAGATGAAGAATGCATTGCAGATAAATTATTTTTAAAGTGTAGTTCTATAATTGCTGGATATAAGAAAAGAGAATTTAATTCCCTGAGTAAAACTGATGAAAAGGCCAAAGCAAAGCGACATCTGAAGTGGAAGCAGAGGTCTGCTTCAGTCTATGTTACAGAGCTCTTTTTTCAGAGACCAACCCTGGACATTTTCCTGCAGCCACTTCCATACTAAGCTGAATGGCAAATTCCACCTTGAAATTCAAGGCATGTAAGTCTGTCCAGGCCATGTCAGCTCAGAAAAAAGTCGGGACTCGCAATTGTCAGGTTTTGCTTGCTTTGTTTGTTTTTTAAACCAGACAAATTGAAAGTCAGCTGTCAGGTGTATATCCAGGATGAGATTGCATTGCTAAGGAAGGAGGAAGACCATGGTCAAGCATGAAGACATATATTAGTGAGAGACAAACTAGGACAGATAGGTAATTGTCCAAAGGAGTCACCCAATATAAACTGCAGCTGGAGAGCAGAGGGGAGTCCAGAGAGAGGAGAAAGCTTAAATGAAACACTGAAAGTAATTGCAAAGGGAAAGAACTCAGATGACCTGGAGCAAAGGCTTCACAGATTATAATGCAGCACCCGGCTGATTGCTAACATGATGTTCTGATTTAAAAACACTTTTGTCTTCAGTTTACATTGAACATTTTATCAAAAAAGATAAACCATCAGATAAGAATGATTCATCGCAGCAGGTACAAAAAGGACAAGATTAAACAAATACATATGTATATCTCCAAAGGTAACACCCATGAATGGTTGACTAACATATTAACACAAAATTTTCATAAATTGACAAGATGTTCTGTGTGCAAAGGACTGCAGAACAACTGAATATTGAGTAATTCCATATGGAACAGATTTTCAAGAGAACATTATGAAAGGTGCATCTTCCAAAAAATTCATTCCTAAGCAAGAAGTACTTTTGCCTACCACTTATTTCATCATTCCATCAGGACTCAGGATCAGAATATTTAGCAATAGTCTGTGACACGCCACCATGCACAGAAATTTACAGTGCATCCAGATCCACATTGTGCACAGGAGACAGAATACACTGTAAATAATCACACTCATTCAGTTGTTGAGACGGAGTATTAATTTTTGGAGGCTGAAGAATAGAACACAGCAAATACTGTTCATGCATTTCTGATATTTAATCAAGCTCTCCCTTATCAGTACTACTCCCTGTGAATTTGCTAGTATTTCTCAAGGTGGAGCCAATCCCACTGGATCTATTTGGCCCTTGACTCTTGCTGGTGCTGCTACTGACCACATGGCAAGTATTTCTGATATTGTGGCTATGACCACTGCATACATTAACACAGCAAAAGAATAGCACAACATATGTTTTGACAAAATAGTTGCTACCTATTATGCAATAAACACCATAATTAAAACCAGACACGTGAATATCCTTTATGCATTTAAATTAGCAAACTGAGAAATATGCAAGAGGTCAGAAAGAAGAAAGACACTAACAAGGAGTTGTCTTATCACTTACTGTAAAATAAACAAATGTGCATTTTCCACAGTTAAGAATTTTTTCACATACACAACAAGGCATGGCAAGACTGTACTCCAACCTGCCTCAAATATATTTCTTCCAAGCATTAAGAAAAACAGATGAGCATTTTGTCAATACAGAGCTAGGACACCGAAATCTCTGACCAAACACCAACATCTTATCACAAGGCAGCTCAGGAAAAGATTTTAATTAAACACTCCACATTTAGATTATATATTAGGAAGAACTACTTCCTAATAGTAGTCAGGCACTGGAACAGGCTACCCAGGGAGGTAGTTGAGTTACCATCTCTGGAAGTATTTAAGAAACTTGTAGATGTGGCACTCAGGGCATGCTCTAGTGGCTGAGATTGTAGTACGTGGGTTATGTTTTTGTCTATGGTTGAACTCAGTGATATCAAAGATCATAGAATGATTAGAATTGGAAAGATCAACAAGTTCCAACTTGATCATCAAGTTCCAACTCCCCTGCCATGGGCAGGGACACCTCCCACCAGACCTGGTTGCTCAAAGCCCCATCCAGCCTGGCCTTGAACACTTCCAGGGATGGGGCATCCACAACTTCTCTGGGCAACCTGTTCCAGTGCCTCTCCACCCTCACAGGAAAGAATTTCTTCCTAATATCCAATCTAAATGTCCCCTCTTCCAGTTTAAAACCATTACCCCTTGTCCTATCACTATGCTTCCTGACAAAGAGTCCCTCTCCTGTAGGCTCCCTTCCGATACTGGAAGGTCCTTTCCAACCACGATGATTCTGATTTGCAACACTTCAGACTTCATCAAAAGTGAATTAATTATTTGTTTTGTGTTTTCACCACTCTAGTAAATTCAAATATAAAACCATCCTTGTCTCTCCCTCTCCTGTATGGTGCCGTATCTTGCTTACTTAATTTCAGTTATAACAAAAAGTGACAAGAGAAGTGCCAGACCTTGTGCTTTATTTTGTTCACAGGCCATTTATGTACATGCTTTGGAAAGATGGCCATATGGGCATCTGCAGTTCTGTTTTCAGTTTTTACAGTCCCAACTGATGAACAACATTAAATAAAAAGCTGCTCAGCCAAAGTCAACTGTGTGCCAACAGCAGAAAACAAACTTGAAGGTGCTAGGCAAGTGACATTTCTCTTTATTAGTGTCACTGAGGGGGGCTTTTTGCATTATCTAATCTGAAGCTTTTGTTTTGAGAGGAATAGTCAAAGCCAGCAACTTTAGTCCTTATTGTTTATCTAAAGTCATTAATAGAATACAGACTTTACACTTAGCAATAAAAAAATGAGCTTTAACTGACATTTTAATAGCACTTCTCTATTAACATTTAGCAGTGTTTAAAAAAGAACATTACTCCTCTATTAGCTACATGAAGCCTCCAAGATAGGCTTCCAGGTGCTGAGTCATCTATCATTGGTAACAAATTGGAATTTTTAAACAAAAACCTTCAAATTTTACTTTATAATACAAGAATAGCAATTGCACCTTACATATAATTTTGGGGTACAAGTAAGTGTGTAACAATAAGAAATTAATTGCTTTGTTTCAAGTCAAAGATTAGCTACTGTCTCTGTAGAATCAATGTCGCCGTACTCCAGGAGGCAGCAACGAAATGAGATCCTTAAGCAGAACATCAGTTATTCTACAGCTCACTACCACATGGCTCTTAACCTCCAAAGCCCACAAAAAGGCCAAACACCTCCAAAGAGCCAGAAGACTCGCCCAAATCTGGCATCAAAGTCAGAAACAAAATATCTCCCTTTAAACTCTTACGTACTTTTTGTAGCTTTTCCTCCTGAGAGGTTTTTAGTAATAAACTGATGCTTTACACATCATTCATTGTACAGACTTAGAATTTTGCTAGTCTAGGTAAAGGAAGCTAGGGTTTTCCAATAATAAACAACACAAAACTCTTTGGTAGAAACTGTACTGAAGAAGTATACATATATACTTACAAAATCTTCTTACAAAATCCATTTTTGTAAACAGCTACAATATTATCTTTCATTTTATTTCTGCCTCCCTTCTTTTTTTTCTGCTCTCCCTGTCAGTATTAGTGCTTTTTTTCTTGCTTATCAGCAATGAGCTCCCTAAGGCCAGCCTAATCACAGTGGACCTCTTTTCTTTATTAAGGAAGCACAGAGCCCTATCTCAGCAGTTTTAAAGGTCTTGAGACATCAGATTACCACCGAGAGATTTCCAGCTGGAGGTAACAGGAACTGTGAAGCAAACTTAAGGAGGGCAAATAGATAGCAGCTAATCAAGACCAACATTTCTGTCAGCTGCTTTAATTTCAGTGCTCTGAGCACATCACCAGGTACTACATGATGTAGCCCTATCTGCAACATCCAGACACCCCAGGTTGCAAGATGCTCAATACTGGAGCTGCACCCAGCCGCATTTATAACCCCCCAGTTTACTAATGGGCCAAAAGACACTAAAACCAAATTATCACACAAGGCAAAAGAAACTTACCTAACTGGGTTGTTTCACCTTCTCCCACCTAAGTCTTCCGCTGCAGTGTATGGCCCTTTTCCACAGGTGGGCTGGCCAGAAGCTAACAGCACTCACATCACCTCATTAACTCCAGGTGGGGTATCATTACTTCAAAGTTGTTTCCAATATGCAAGTATTTTCACTCATCTGCTATCCCCATCAATCACAATCACTCTGAGTGCCTTGAAGCCCATTTCGAATTGATAATGCCTTTCCAAGAACAACTTTGAAACCTGTGTTAAAGCACACAGAAGTTAGCCAAATATAAGGCACTAAGCCTGATTTGGGGAAAGAAGATAGTTATGCAGTTGGAAATACAAACATCTGCTAGCCAACTTGATACAAAATTAATCCAATTCTATATTCCTGTATGCTTTAGGGAACTCTTATATTCTTTTTAACTGGGAACATCCATATTAACCTTGAATAACACTGCATGCTCTGATCTCTCAAAGGCAGGTAGGGCTGCTAGAGATATGAAAAGACTGATTAGAATAACAAAATACACTTAAGCATCAGTTTCCACCCTTGTGGGCAACTGGCGGAAGGAAGTTACACATCTGAAGCTGCAGGCATCAAAATTAATTATTTTACACCAAAGCATGCCTCAAAAGGGACCACTGTAATTAGGATAATAAGCATTAGTGCATATGTGAATTTTATGTAGGGTTTTTTAAGTTTATAAATCCCTTTTGCACATAATTGCTTTGTTATTGTTGTTTGAAATAAAAAACAAACAAGAAATTTAAAATCTTATTAAAATATAAGCAGTTAAACACAGACTAAAGTGTATATAATCCTCCCACAATTTCAGACTTTATGGACAATATCTATCATTCTAAGTCTTTAAGTATATTAATTGCATGGATTTTTCAGTATCATTAACATTCATTCAATACAGTTATTCCAGAAAGCTTCCAGCTAGGATTAGGACCTTTTGAAAACAAAATTTAATTTGCAGGGAAGATAATCATAACATTTTAATCTATCTCAATGCATTAAAAATGAAAGGGAAAAAATCAGTTAATATTGCTTTTGAACACTGGAGATGTGGCCCATGCCTTACAGAAATTAAAAGCAATCCCTACATTGATGACAGACGGTAGAGCAGGCTACAAGGGAACTGGGGCCCCAGTTGGGGTGCTTCACTGTGGACTACATGCTTCCTGCTGCATAGGAGGTGTGAGCTAATGCACCTTTTCATACTCACCACCTCCTCTGAGGCCCCTAAAAGAGAGAGCAGATGGTGCATTGATTGCTTCTTTTAAGATTAGCATTAAAGTGGGTAATGTATAACATTTAACCCCCACCCTCACCCAACACCCTCTGCTCCTGCACCAGCCACAAGCACACTGCACAATGAGAGAAAAGAAGGATTTTGCCTTAAGCCAACAGAACACTGATAATCATTCGACTTTGTAGGAACAGCACAGATCAATCTTACTCCTGTTTTTGAATGTGGTAGTTGTTTGCTCTCAAAAGTGCTATGAGGCAACATTAGGTTGCTGGTGCCAGATACCATATTTATAATTAAATCTCAGAGTTAATTTATAAAAAATATTATAACATATAAAAATTGCTGCTGGTAAGAGGAGAAATTTTGAAGAGCAGTTCTGCACATAGTCGCTATGAAATTCTTGGTGCTTTCTTTGAAATCTAGGTTTGTTAACCCCAGGCTCCAAGCAATTTTTTCCAATTAATTGCTGTTTTCCTCCCTAATTTTCTCCAAAATTTTGATTATCAAAATATGTGCAATTTCTTCCCTCAGATTATTTCATAGAATTACAATTAGGTTTAAAACAGCTACCATTTTCCAGTCAGAACTTGCTATGTTTTAGAAGCAAACAAAACATTCCTTTCCTACTTTCAGATCTGTTGTAAAGCCTAATTAACATCTGTAAAGTACTTCAATATCTTAGACATAGACAAAATAAGAATAGGAAAAGAGTTGTTATCACTTCTGAATTTCTTCAGGAAGAACTGGGGGGAGAGGGGAGGTCTTCTATCAATTTCCACTGTTTCCTTTTAATAGAAACATTATACGGCATAAAATTTGACAAAATTAATCACAGTTGTGTTGCTAAGAACTGGGACATGTATTGATTGAAACGTCCTCTTTAGTGAGGGGACGTGCACACTGCAAGTGCTGCCTGAAACAGGAAAGGAAAATTCCACTGAGAATTTAATCTGCCACTTACCATTGCTGAAATAACGGCTGATAACACAGATCACATTCACTAATCACACTGTTAACATCTCTTTCCACGTTAGTTTACACAACTTCTATCTGTGAGCTGTTGCTCTATCCATCTCCATTTATGTTACAAATATGCCCTTCAGGACACAAGGGTTTATGTGGTCCAAAGCTAAAGGAAACCTTTTTGTTAATGTCAGTGGACTTTGGGTAAAACCTCTGAGCCTCAATGACTAAATATGCGCCTTAGCTGCCTTGACCCAGCAGCCACCAAGTGCTCATCTACAAAAATAAAAACGGAACCCTCACAGAGGTAAGGTTTCAGGACTAGTACTATAACCATGTCATCTGGGGGTGCAAAACCAACCTCAACAAGTTCATGTGTAGCAGAAGTAGAACATTTTCCTTAACTAACAGAAGTTTTAAATTTTTTTGTTTTGTAGAGTTAAAAAGACAATGCTCTGTGAAGACCTACATTTGAAATAAAATGTGCTTTCTGAAGATGAGGAGAAACAGAGCAAGCAAACAAAACATAAGTGACTATATGATGCTTATCAACATGAGAGAATATAAGGAAGATAAATTTGACTGTGTAAATTTCAGTCAGCAAGCTTTTAGATTTGCCCAAGATGAAAGGAGGGGTCTGACTGTGGTAGTGTCTGGCTTACAGCAAGCATCACATAGTATATGTTTTGGATAAATACCTGCTGACCAAAACCCAACTTGTTCAGGCCTTTTCAGTAATTATTATAGAGAAGACATAGAAACAAACTTTAATGCTTTAACTTTGGTCTGCTTTGTAATCTGTAGCAAACATACAAGAAACAGACATACTAAAGACTAGCTGAATATTGTGATCCATGCTCTCGTACATTGCTTGTGGATGACTGCCATTACCTCAAAGAGAAAAGCAAGCTCAAAAGTGGGTGAGAGGCTTAAGAACAGGAGGCAATTCCTGCACCAGTCAAAATTGTTGGTGAATTCAGGCAGCAGTTGAAGGAATATTGACACTATTATGGCAGCAATGCTTATTTTTCATTCTAAACAGGTAGCGACCAACCTCAGACAGAGTACATTAGTCATTATAACTTGGTTCAGCTCCTAAATTCAGAAAGTATGAACCTACATATGCTGGCTGCAGCTTCTCTTCTAAACTGTATAATAAAAAGCAGAGGTAGTATTGCTGTAGGGAAGAAAGGTGCTGTGTATAAAGCATTTTACAACACAAAATCATCAGTACAGTATTTACAAAGGAATACAAGCAGTTTGTGTAAAAGACTATACAATCCAGTGGCCTCTGATAGCAGCGTCTGGACTTGATAGCAAATTGTACTTCCTACATTCCAAGATCTCAGCCACTTGGTTATCACTACACAGGTAGAACACATGCTGCTTAAAAAGATCAGCAGAAAATGCATTTTTCTAGCACCCACTTACTGCATTCTCAGGACTCCTGACAAGGTTCCAGTCCTTTTCCTGGCACCTCTATCTTTCAAATGCACATCAATTTGCTATCTAGCCTAGAAAATTGGTGTTTTAACACTCCATTTTGGCCTACCTTTCAGAAACACAACTACAATTTAGGTACTTAATCACTAGTTAACTTTTAAGTTTCCAGATATATAATGGTTCTGAGGGAATTACTTCCTAAAAACACCACATTAGTGACCACAATATATTGCATTCATGTCCACACTTCTTATCTGGATCACTACACCCATTTTTTCTCCAAATGCTTGCGTGCCATCAGAATGCTTTTCTTGTGTTGATTGTATTTAAGGAAAGAGTTTCATTACATTTCTGCAGGTCTTTATGTCTGTATGCCTTGCTGAGAGAGTGGCTTTCCACACACACTATGAATAATATCAAACTATTTTTGAAGTCAGTTACGTGTTTACATTTCCTCCAGCCATTGACATTTTTAAATTTATTTATTTATACCCCCACTCTAGAATTGGCATTTCATATGCTCATTTCTTATAAAGTCTATTTCTTTTCACTTGCTTGACCTCTAAGTCATTGCTTCGGTCTATCACCCAAGTTTTGCAGCTGTAGTTCCTCACCATCCAGCTGGCATTCAGCCCATTCAAGCCCCTTATGAGTTGGAGAATTTAATCCTGGAAAAGTCATTACATTTTCCTGCAGCTGACAACAGTTACTACTCATATTTCATTATCAGAATGGGCCTTCATGAAGTTCCATTCTTGTTTTCCCTTCCATTTTCTCCTAAAGCAAGGCATCTGGGTGCACCTTGGTGAGCTTACAACAATTTAGCTCCTTGTCCCATCTTTCCTTAGCTACATCAGCCACTTCCTTGGAGTCTTATAATTTCCATTCGTTCTTCCACAAAATAACATGAACCAATTTGCTCTGCTACATTTTCAGCATTCAGAACACACTGTTTTATCAGTTTCAGAAGAAAGCCATCTCATTCAGCTGCTCCACCAGCTGGGACTCTTAGTGTGGTGGGACTGGGCTCACCATAGAATCACAGAATCCTCCAGGCTGGAAGGGACCTCCTTATGTATGTTCCAGTCCCTGCTAATTAATGGCAGAATTTGAGCATTCAGCTCCCCCAGATAATAGTTTTAGTAGTTGTATTCAAACATCATAGAAGTCCCACCCAAGAATTTTAGAAACTTGTAACTTTTTTTGGTCTACATATATAGTCATGGGGTTGGAAGAGGGAGCCTGCCCTCTCCAGACATACGATGTTGACTCCCTTTAAGTATCATCTTCCAAACCCTTCCTGTAAACATTTATGTATTTCAAGCATTTTTGTTCCCCCTATTGCCATCTCTGTGTCTTCTCATTGTATCTGAGCAGACCTGGTTTATTCCTCTGGATTCATAAGCAATTTCTCAGCTTGTGAAAAGCTTCAAGCAAAAGCTGCCAGGTGAATTACCTTCCGGATGTGAAAGTTGAGCTGTCTCAGTTCTTTGTTCACACTAACTCATTGGGCTAATTTGTAGTTCTAGCATAATGGATCCCAAATCCAAATAGTTGTCAGCAAATTGGTAAGCTGAGGCACATTTNCTTCTTACAAAAAAAAAAAAAAAAAAAACAACAAAACACTACAAGAACCTCCCACATTCTCCATAAAGAAGCATGTAAAATGGACAAAACTAAACATGTGGGTGAGCTCCACTCAGCAAATAGAGGTATCCCAGAGACAACACAGAACAGGATAAAATGCACCAGGTAGCGGTTCACACATTTTTTTCCATAAAGTCATGCCATAAGTAGAAGAAACATAGAATGTTCATATAACTTTGCATTTAAAGACATGAGAATTACACACTGATAGATTTTGGATGTCTGAACAAGCAGATATTCTTTCTAGAAATGTTTTGGGGTTTTGATGAGTTCTTTTTCCATTAATATTTTATCCTTGACCTTTTTCACCACTTTTTTTTTTTAAATAAAATAACATTTCAAAGAAAATCCTGTTGCTATTTGTTTCTTCCAATTTTGTTCTAGTAAATTCAGTTTTGCTTGCAGCAGAATTTCAATTCTGACTTACGACTTTCACTAGTAAAGCCAATTAAATTTCATGATATCACTTGCACTTAACCTAAACAGAATTAAGAGCTTCCCTAAAAGCAGACTGCTTTCTTCCAAACCATCTTTTAGGTGATAGAGGAATGTAAAAACAACAACAAAAACAACAACAAAAAAACACCAAAAAATACCCCAACCAAACAAAAACTAAGTAACAAATCAAAAAATATTCAATATCACTGAAATGCATTTGTAAGCACTAGCCAAGGAAGGCTCAAAATGAATCTTGAAAATACTAGAGACAGAATATTGTAAGTGTTGGTGAGATTTCAGCACAGTAAAATAGAAAGTGACCAAGGAGAGAAAAAATAGTTATGACTTCTAATCAGGACAGTCTATCCTGTTTCCATGAATAAAAAAAAAGTGTCCTAAATTCTTCCTAGTATCAACATCTTACTGCACTTAGCTGAACTCTTGGGGTTTTTTTGTTTAATATGACCTTCCCCTCTCCCAACAAGCTACAGATACATACCACCAAAACCAGGAGGAACTATGATAAGTAGGATTTTAGCCCTCTTATTTTGCTCGTGTTATCTTTGTGATCTGTTTATAGCCGAGACCATATCTCCAAGAAGGCATATTGCCACTCAGTTGAAACAACCCAAGCCATTTTAATTTCATTTACCCTAATTTAATACATCTAGGGGGTGATCTAAAGACACCTGACACTGGTATGTAGGTACCAGTTTTCAACCTGATCAACCCTATATTAGGTTTTGGGATTCATCTACTCTTTTTTCTCAGCAATAATACAGAAGGAACTGATGAGCACTTCAAAAGCTTATGTAAGTCACGTACCTGAATGCTGGGGTACTATAAGAATAAAATAGAAAAACACCAAGAGTTTTTTAATTGAGAATGCATAGAAACAGGCAAAATATCTCCTTGTGAATTGATGTTCTTCCTCCTCTTTTATTTCCTGATTATTGCAGGCTTTTTTACAATGCTAATGCTCTTTCAAAATAATTCTTAAAACCAAAATAAAACAAAACAGACAAACAAAAAAAAAAAAAGCAAACACCAACCCTATGCTTTAATTTTCTTTAGAGCAGGAGACAGCCCAAAACTTTGTGCTGAAGCAGTGAAATCCTGTAAGACCTTGCCCTGGGAAGAAATGGTCGGAGGTACTGAAATAATCTGTGACCAGCACTGACCATTCCTGTTTCATCCCTGCTTCAGACATGGCATAAAGAACACAATGTGGCAAAAATTTCTTTTCCTAGCTAAGGAAATCTCTCCTTGGGCGCTACTGGTAGTCTGGTATAGAGAAGCAGATTCACACCCTAAATTGCAACACAGCTGACGCAGTCTGGCCCAAGATCTTCATAGTTTGAAACCCATTTTACGCATACTATTCTGTAAGGCAATAAATGTTCCTCCTCCCATCTCTGTGACTTTTTTAAATTCAGGATTCTCATAAGTGTCAAAGGTTGCAGTGAATGTTAGACCTGCCAGATACGTCAGATAGCTCTTGTCCTGCCAGCTTTTCCACATGCAATTCTGGAGAGTTCACTACAACTGTAACTTCTGGGTAACTAAACACTTATCTTCCTAGTACCAGGTTCTTCCACTTGACTCCAAATTAGAACTAGCTTTTTGCTTGAACATGCCTATGGAAATAAATAGGAAAACTAGAAAACAAAGCACAGTGAGAGAAAGAATGGCATGTTTTGGCTCTAAAAAATTAGAACAAAGTAAAATGCAGAGTTCATGTTGCTCAGATACAAGGCAAATTACCAAGAATGTTGCTGATTCTGTGAATTGATAAATAGTTATTATATCACATAGCTACACTTTCCTGTATGAATTGCTTTTTTTCTGGCTTAATGTAATTAAACCAGAACATTGTTTCCAGTCAACTTGCCCTAATGTTGAAGTAAATCTCTTGTGGTTATAAGTCTGTTCTCAAAGCTAAAAACCCAAATACTGCAAAAGAAATAATAGTTCTTGAAAAACATGCGGAATCTTGATGTCTATAAATAGTCTAGGGAAATATGAACAAAAACATGGACCTGTCACTTTTAAAAAGTGATTTATAGGGTAGCATCGATTCCCCAAAATTTGTATGTGCTTATGTTTTAGTTACATGCCACAACAGGGAGGGAGGCAGCAAGCACGTTTTACACCAATTGGTCACAGCACTCTACATTTCTTCAGCGGTACAACATTGTTCCAGCTGGGCCGTGTCAATTCTTCAGAAGACAGGTATCCAAATCCTTGCAAATTGGCTAAGAAAACATGCTCTGGGCTGAATATAAACTGGGAATTGCAGAAACACATTCCATTCCCCAGACTCTTCTGAAAATTTACTGTAATTATTAAATGTGTTCATAAATACAGCCTCATTCCCTGATTACCTGTAGGAAGTACAAATATTTCATCCAGTACATTTCCAAAAGGATTTCTATGTCTTTGTGCTAGTAGTTTGATTTTAACAACACTTCAACTTGTTGACTTTCCCCATTAGATGATTTCAACATCTAATGATTGCTGACTGAGTAACACGGAGTGACCCTGACCCTTCAGGTGTGTTTCAGAGGAAAAAATTAAGCACATTGGGCATTATGATCAGAATTGTCCTTCCAAGCCTAGTAATCCAAAGCTCCTGCTATAAGGGGCGACCACATCAAAACCACAGATCTGTACTTCAGAGAAAAAAGATTTTGAATGCCAGCTGTAACACAGTGTGCTTTTCTACATATGCTTATGTAAGTTTACAGAGAATATAAGTATATATAGATATGTTTACACAAGTATACATTTTTATGTTTCTTTGGAGGTACACTAAGAAAGGCTTTAGGAAACTGTCATTCACCTTCTGTAATTCATATTTTCTAAAGATCAAAGCATCCTAAACACTTATTCTTTGGTGTTAAACACTTAATAACATAAACCTATTCAATAAAAACGCTTTTTTATTAACAAACCTCTGGTGGTTTGTTGTACTCACCCCTGTACTTAACAGTTCACTCTTAATAAGCTAAGCCACTGCGTTGCAGTAAACCAAACATCACAGTAAACAAGCTAAAGTCATCTAAATTATGAACTAACCAACATGTTCCTACCGTTCATTAAGGTTGCCTAGGAACTAGTTTTACTTTTTTTTTAAAAAAACAGCCAATGTCTGGATAAACAACCCAGCCACCAAAACGCGTAGTGCAAACAGATAATGCCTGAAAGCTATGAAACCCCAGTGTCAAAGGCACACCCCGGCCTGGCTAGACTGGCTGAGAGCACAGAGATAATGATACTAATAGAGATGACAACGTGCTCTGGCCAAGATTAAAATAAAGCAAGCAGCCACCTAAATTAGATATTTAAATCACATGTAATCATACAGAGATAAGTCCCGATTCTTTGGACCATTAACAATCAAAATTAGCACGAATAAGTAGGTCTTACAGACATTCATTAACTGTGAAAGAAAATGATTCCAATGAGCTAGCTGGCCCCACTAATTAGCCTCAACCTCTAACTCTCTGCTCCAGCAGCGCACCCACCTGTTTTTTATGCAGTGCCACAATTTTTCCCTGAGCCCTCCACAGAGGGGCAGAGAGAAAAGGTAGAGAAGTATCTTTTCCCCTAATCACAGCCGTGCAACACAGAGCTCCTGCAATCAGAGAGGGAAGCCCCTGCTACATGGGCAGGTACAAGAGCTGGAGGCTCCTGCCAGCCTGTTCCCCCACGTGCTCTTCTAGCTCATGAAGAACTTCAAAATTCATGCTGAATGTGTGAATGTGCTTTGAAATTTGGACTAAAACCAAAGTGCTGACTCTAATGTGAATAATCCAAAATGGTGGAGTGTTTGAAAATTGCAAGCTGATCTAAATTTGGAGATTTTGGAAATATAAATTTGTAAACACCAATACAACATACTGAGAAGTTGGCTTTTATATTGCAAAAGGTGATGCAGCAAGGAAGTTTGTCCAGCTACTCACATGAGTCAGGAAAGTATAAAGGAACTTCAAAACAGATGCTCCTGATCCAAGGTGATTATTCAAAATTCATATTTTTATGCTACAGTCATGTGCTATTTAAACAAAACAAATATTTCACATGCACGAAACACTAAAAGTTAAATTCTCATCAATGATCTTTGCATAACTATAGAGTTATTCTGATCAGGTAAATTGTTTCAATGAAGTGATTACATATTCTTAAAGGGAAAAATATTATTTAGTTTTCAGACTGTTCTAAATAACATAGCATACTATTGTGTGTTATATTTACAACAACACATATATTATTTTATACTGTCACCTTTCAAATCCATCTAATTATTCTAGGCCACTCTTTTCCAAACTCCTCTCTTCAAAAGAGGGGCCAACAATTTGCTGCAGTTCAGGACAGACACACATTTTAAAATGTGGAGAATTCCTGTAAAATGGTAGGTCCCATTTCCTAGCCTTTCACACATGTTCACATTGGGTATTGATTGCCTCTACTTTCACTCTCCTAGGACATTATTCTTTGTCCATAAACAGGTGTAAGTAGTGATGTAAGGCAATGAAGAGTTGGGCTTTTTGATTCTGTAGCTCATACACACCTTTTCAGTAGCATACTGGGTAGTTTGATTAGAACCGGAATGAAGTGACAGATTTGTAAGGAAAGGTTACTTCTACAGTAGATCCATACTTGGAAACTTGTAGATCCATACCCCTCCATACTTGGAAACTTGCACCTACTTTTAACATTATCAAGCCAATGAGTTTTGGAATTAGCTGCTTTTTATTTTGCTTTACAAAATGTTTACTCTTATTTATAATAACTTCATTGGAAAGTGCTGATTCTCAGACCATAGTGATTTGTGCAGATAACACTGCTCTGGGGCCGAGACAGTAGGGGGTTTGAATTTTCACTCTGCCACAAGCTTCCTGAGATTCTACGGCAAGTTACTGAGTGATTAAGTGACTCAATTCCCTCATGAGATGACGACAATGAGATGCCTTGTTCACAGGAACTGGGCAGGGTTAGGTTGATGACCAATATGTGCCTGGAACAACTGGGTGTTCAGTCACAACTACAATAATTATTATCCTCTTAACTGCTCATGAGGAGGGGAGAAATTATGGTTTTGTGTAGAGAAGCAAAAGAAGCTGCTCAATACCTCTGTGTTAAAAATATTGCCTTTTACTCTCGTGTTTATTATGATTCTTTTTCAGAAACAACAAAACCCCCTTCTAACTAGCCAATAGTGTTTTTTCCAAGCAATCTTCCTTTTTCCGAGGAAGGACAACCTATGTTTTTGTGCTTCTGTTTAGCTTGAAGAACATGGTAAATAATGCTCAGAGGGTCTTATAGCTGTAATTCTTGGCAAATTTACAGAATACCAGAAATAAAAGCTGACTTTTAATCTTTCCACTCAGTTAGGTTGGAGAAGAGAGTTTTTAACGTAGTAATTATCACTGATAACACCACACACTGTCCATTAAATTGTAATCACAATTATTAGGTTCAACAATAAGTACAGGCCAGCTCAATCACCAATTTTTCTTTCTCCTCTTGCTCCAAAGTATAAAAGTGTTTTTATGAATAGATACTCTATTTAAGTTTACCACAATGGTAAGTCTTGTTTGTTGTTTTGAGAAAAGACATTTAAAATTACTAATTACACATTAGTCCAAAGCCATTTTTCAGAGATGATTAAGCAATGCAAACAACATCTTGCTTTACCATAACTACAGCCTTTTCCAGAAGTGGATAATTTTATGATCAGTTAAAAATTAAATGGGATAGTTCTTATGACCTATAAGCGTCTTAAATCATTAACACGTCAACAGAAGGTGCCCAAACCATTCTGCTCTACTGCACAATAAAAGAATCACATATACAGAAATCATAAATTTTACAACTTTGATTTCTCTATTTCAGCATTTAATATGCTCCTTTCAAATTTTAACTCAGTTTTATCCTGAACATAATTTTTACATAAAGCTTGCTTCAGATGAGATGAATTTACTCAAAGGAAGAGTAAATGAAGAGCTACAATGTGTTCCCCCACTAACAGTACTCAATTCAATTCACACGTAGCATCACATACTGAGAAGAAATCACACAGCTCTCCAAACATACTTTGCCATCGGCATCGCTGCTTCCAGCTCTAAGGAATGTAAACATAATTCCTTTTACAGAAATACTTTCTTGGCTCATGTTCTGCCTTTGTATCACTTGGAACATAAATGATGCCACTAGCATGGCATTGTGTGGAGATCAGAGCTGAATCTGGAACAGACATGACAGTCAGCAATAGAAATGTGAGCCAAGCTTCACAGACTTTTGGATCACGATCACACACTGCCTTGTGATGAATTTTGTAAAAATATTCTTTTGAATGGCATGATCTGTGTAATACTTTATTTGAGAGCATGTGTCATTTTAGAAAACACATTTAAAATAGAACATTTTGCTGGCAGTTCCCAGAAGGAATACGGCCATGATCATGCAGAATGGATTAACATCCCCAGGCTAGAATCAAAGGGCAAACCCAAGCTAAATTATATATGTGCCTGTGATAAAAGACTAGTAAAAAGTAAAGCCTATGAGTCTGAGGTGAAACAGCTGATTTCCAAAAGCATAGCAACATATTTGATAAATAACAGACCCCATATACCTGCCTCATCACAAATACCTGCTGCATCCTTTTACCCCAGCCTGATGTTTCTTAGAGGTACTCAATAGATGCCTCTTCTTGACTTTTCCTGCCTGAGTCAGGCAAAAGGCAGCATGAGCAAAATAAAAAGTTCTTTATTAAACCTGGTTTTTGTTCATTTAAACAAACACCAGATTTTTGACATGAACAAGAAAGACAAATGAGTAAGGTAAAGAAAAGGAAGGATACACAGGAAGGAAACACTTTTTAACTGCAGTTAAACCCCACCTCATTCCTGTCTGTTTTAATATTAAACTAAACAATGAGTCCAGCAAACCAGAGCATACTTTACATCCAGTTTGGACACGGGTATTTTGCCCACATGGGAAGACAGATACCTGCTTTTTGGAACTGCCAGTCCTGCGGCAGCTCCTGTGACCATCCAGGGGGAGTAGCACGAGCAGAAAAACCAGCCTCCCTGTATTTTCTCTCCGCATCTTGCACACTTGGTCTGTGCTCACACCTGAAGGCAAGAGTGCACCGCACTGATTGCAGCTCCACCAACTAAAAGGAAGCCATCGAAACAAAGTAAGAGTGTAGTAAATGGATAATACTGTATTTCAAGATTGCTGTCCAGGATTTTTCAAGCATAGGAACTTAATGTCATGAACTCTTAGGAAAGTCTGCAAAAGAAGAGGAAATACCTCTCAACTTATTTTTCTAGTTTCCCTGACCCAGTGGGCATCAGAGAGGCATGAGCACAGTTCAGAGAGACCAGACCAGCCTCTGGGTGCTGCCTTGTCAATGCCTGGGATCATCTGGCTCAGGTCTTACTTCCCAGCTTGCTGCTGCTGGGGCGATCCTAGCCTCAAAAAGAGGCTGGTCTTTGTCATTCACTTCCCAGGACATTGAGAGAATGACACGGCTCTGTCACCTCTGCTTCCTACAGATCCTCTCACTCCCCTGGGAGCCCCAATAATGTCTACACTGGAATATAAACTTTGCACCAAAGCAGCTGGCCTCCTGTCACAGAAAGAGCTCTGGAAGAAGTATCAAGATTCTGCATTGATCCGGTGACCTGATAGTTTCATCAAGCACGGATTTACTCTAGGAATAAAGAAGAGTCTAAGTCTCCATCCCTCCTCTGTCTATAGAATCATCTCATACTACTTCCCCACTCGTACTGGCAGCTGCCCATGATGGGCTGGATGCATTGCGCTTACTGTGTACCCACAGGCCCAGTACCATCTCACTGCAATCCAGGCCCAGAAGGCAGTCAGCCTGCTCTTGCAGGCCACCTGCATAGCAACACCTATGCTCCAAGCCCATTACACATTATATTTGCCACTGAATTCAACACTCCAGACCCCCAGAGCAGTTCCTGTTGTTGTTAAACTAATGATCTAGTAAAACCCAATCTAGATTCAAAAATAAGTACGTAGTTGTCTTATTTTGTAAATTTCAGAGAATAGGGATGTCACACTTCTCTTTTGGTTCAGCTTACTAAATTCACAGTAGCAGTCAAACAAAACCCCTACTACTCATCTATTAAAATAAAACCAGATAAATTTTAAATTTTTGAGAAATTTCTGAGATTTAAAACATTGGGTTCCTTACACTCTGCATTTTTCAGTCTCCCCTTTTGCTGTCTGCTATCGTTACTATAAAGAATACAAGAAGACTAGAAGTTAAAGCATATAGCTTCCTGGAAAGAGATTAACTATCTTAATTATTAAAGGACCTCTTCAGAAAAAACTAATAACGTAAATTTCCATAGCTCTAAAGAGGCAGACTTTGTGGATACTAGCACCACTGCTACTTAAAAGTCTGCAAATGACCTCCCTTGCTTGTCCCAAGAGATGTTTCTCTCCCTCCCACACTCTCCTCTCATGTATACAAATACATATTACACCTGGTAGAATCTCCAAGCCTTAGCAAAACCTTGTGGTCTCCAATGATCTCACATAGAGAATAGATAACAACATTGATATATGCTCCTATTCCTATAGGACAAGCTACTATATTTATTCCTACAGCTCAATGATTTTGGGTTCCAGAGGAGGGCATCAGAAATGCATACAAAAGAATGAAATAGAGACAGCATGCCACAAATCTCACAACTTGTGGTGCTTTCCTCAAGGATGGCTCTTGACATCCAGATGCATGGGGATCTACATATGGAACAGCCCAGAATGCCAACTGTATCCTGGACTCCATCAAAAGAAGCGTGACTGGCAGGTCACAGGAGGTGATTCTGCCCCTCTACTCTGCACTCATGAGACCCCACCTGGAGTAATGTGTCTAGCACTGGAGCCCTCAACAGAGAAAGGACATAGAACTGTTAGAACAGGTCCAGTGGAGGGCCACGGACAATAGGACAAGGGGTAATGGTTTTAAACTAGAAAAGGGGAGATTTAGAATGGATGTTAGGAAAAAGTTCTTTCTGGTGAGGGTGGTGAGACAGGTTGCCCAGAGAATTTGTGGAGACCCCATCCCTGGAAGTATTTAAGGCCAGGCTTGATGGGGCTTTGAGCAACCTGGTCTAACAGGAGGTGTCCCTGCCCATGGCAGGGGGGCTGGAACTCAATGATCTTCAAGGTCCCTTCCAACTCTAACCATTCTATGATTCTAACATCAGCTTTCAACAAAGAAAATAATTTTCAATTTCTCATTCTTGCAGGAAAAAAAATATGGAAAAACACAAACAAAAGGTTCAGATGTGAATAATTCCAAACACATTACTTACTAAAAATCAGAAGGTTTTAAAGGCAATGTGATTTTGAGGTTCCAATGAAGATTTGTTTTAAACAATTTATTCTCAATCTAGTACTAGTGATTTTAATAAACATTTCTATTAGAAGATTTGATAGCAATCTATTAGATTTGATAGCAATCAAATTGCCCAGTCCACTCACTTTCTTAATGACAGCTGTTTGCTCTAACACAAGCAGTAAAATGAAATCTGCTCCATTAAGCCCTTTCTGCGTTGTAGACACCTCAATCAATTCTGGTGGGAAGAAACCTCTTTATTTACAGCAGTGCAATGAAAACAGAATTCTAGTCATCAAGCCTATTATTCGCTGGATGTTCCTGCAAATCACATTTCTATAGCAAGTGCATATTTCAGTGTTCATCATGTTACAGTTCTGTTACTGTGATTCTAGACACAAAACTGATAGTAATGAGGAAATTTTTCAAAAATTACATGAAATTACATCTTCTCACTTGTGCACACCCACCAGAGGTGAACTGAACTCAACTGAGAAATGTAGACTCAAACTCAATTTTACACTTATCTTTGAAAACAGGACCTAATTTAAAAATAAGTTTAATTTTTAATTTTATTCTGGTTAGAAATGCTGTTATCATCTACTTTCCCTGTCTCTTTCCTGCAGAGAAGGAATGATAGAAGATAATAAAGGGAACAACTGATCCCCAGAAGAGGTTCAAACATCCAGAGACATTTTGTGACTCTTAGGTAGACAGTGTTTGGACTGGTTTGTAACTCTTAGGTAGCAGGCATTGGGATTTGGCTTCAGTTCCTTCAGCTTAACTCTAGGAGGACTAATCCCTGCAATGGAGGGTGTCCTCCTCATCAGCTCCATCCAGCAAGTTTTACCATAGAACAGACTGAGGCAGAATTGTGCAATAACTGCCAAATACATTGATACTCAATAGAGTTTTGTAATCAGTTACACATGTACAAAGAATTGTTTGGATAGAATAAATGTGTCCCATATGGAAGAGCCCGATGTAATACAACCAACAACATATACAGGAACAAAGAGCACACTGCTGGAGCCAGCTTCAGGGACTGTCGAGGCCTGAATACTGCTTACTGGCAAGTGGCTTCCAGTCCCTGTCATGACAAATCTGTGAACAAGCACATAGTTCATCATTAAAAGATATCACAGCACGATCTCTTCAGAGAGGAAGGCAATTACAAACTCTCCAAGTGACAGGAGGGCAGCACACTGCCAATATAGACTGCTTTGATCCTGACTGCTGTTCTGATGAAAATGCAGATGATTTTTCTTGACCCAACATAAACAAAATCACAGGAAAAGATTATGCCACAGGTGAATTAGTGCCTCCATGTAACGCACTCGTGGCCCATCAGACACAGCCTGGAACAATTAAGTTCATGTAATGTGCCTCAGTTCAGTATTTCTATCTGAACCCCTGATTTAGCTAATAGACTTTCAAAAACAAATTATAGCCAGACAAGACCTTACTGATTATATATCTGCAGATGCTGAAAAGCATTATTATTCCAGCTAAAGTTGTTATTACTGCAGAAAAATAAAATGTTTCCTCTTGATTTACCTTCTCTTAATGCTGTCACTTGGTAGATCCAGTTACACTGCCAACCTTTGAAAGATACTGCCATCCTAGGTCATGATGTCTTCCTTAAGAAGGCCTTCAAAAACCCACACAAGATGTATAAAAAGATTAGAAGGCAATCTGCAATTGTGCAGTTCCCATTGGAAGCATTAGCTCTGTCCGTAACTATGGTCAGATGACTCTAAAATAAAACAGAACTTCTGAAATCCTGTTCTTGATGAGAATCTCAGAAATCCTGCCTGAAAAGTTACTGTCTATCCTGTTTGCCAGATCAAGAAGAGAGAAACAACAAAAAAAAAAAGTCAACAGAAATCCCTCAAAAACAATCTTTTTTTTTTTTTTTAAATCAGCCAGCAACATGTAAAGCATACTTCCCAGGACATGTATGTATTCAAAGGGCATTTAATATACCTGTTTCCTTCTCCCCTCTGCTCCCAGAGAATACAATTTGACAGATTTATTATGGCAATTTGACATATACTGCAACTTCACTAGTGATGGTTTGATCATTTTAGTTGTGCTCGTAAGCAGCCCAGGGGATTCCTAGAGACACTGAAAATGTCCGTACGCCGCTTGCGACTTCTACTTCACAAAGCTGAAGGCAAACGGATGGAGCTGGCACCCCATGCCCACCCGTGGCGCTGGCACTCGTCCTCCTGCGAAGGAACCACGAGCCCGTGGCCGGTGGCTCTGCACTGCCTTGCAGAGGGGCACCCGTTCTGCCCGTCCCCTCGACTTGGGCACCTCTTCGCTGCCGGCGGAGCGATGCGNCAGCGGGCGAGCTGGGCTGTGCTGCAACGCCCCTCGCTATAAATGGAGCGGGAGGAGCGGGGCGGCCGGGCAGGGAGATCGCGCAGAGCCCAGCCGAGCTCCAGCCCAGCCCAGCCCGCTACCGAGCGAGTGCCGTCGTGGCTGAGCCGCCCGCCCCAGCCGGGCTGCGGCCGCTCCTGGCCCCGGGGCCGGCTCTCCGCCGAGCCAGGTAAGGCGCATCCCGCCGCCCGCCCTGCCGCCTGCGTCCCGCCTGGGCCCTCGGGACCGCGCTGCCTGCCTGGCCACGGGGGAAAGGAGGTGTTTGCGGCTTCCGATAGAACCCCCGCTGAATTTGTACTTAGTGTAGGTGACGGCTCCGTACCGGGCAAAACGCGGGCACATAAGCTCCGCGCCCTGGCTTACCCTGCGGGGCCCCTCACAGAGCCCCCAGCGCATGTTTGTCTTGGAGACAGCTCAGTGTCCAACAGAGGCTCAGCCACATCGTGTGTGTGAGCTCCGTTGTCTCCTCAACAGTTTGGGGATTAAGTAAAGGCAGCCTTTGACAGCCGGCACAGCACTCGGAGCAGTGACTCCTTCTCACCAGCGCGGCTCTTCCCAGCAGCCTACAAGAGGCAGCCCAGTTATCGCTAGGCAAGATCTAGAGGAGCACTTAACTTTTTTGTTTTAATTGTGCTAAGCCCATGATATAAATTAATTTTTTAAAAAATCACTAAAGGTAATGCTGATTATTCTTTAGACCTTGTGCAAACAATTTATACCCATTAGCAACTAATATTGGTTTCATCAAAATTCTATAGAATATGTACTCTGTAACCAGACTTACCCATTTTCTACAGGAGAAAAATG
The DNA here is from genome assembly GCA_013398155.1 of Pedionomus torquatus. NCBI lineage: Eukaryota > Metazoa > Chordata > Aves > Charadriiformes > Pedionomidae > Pedionomus > Pedionomus torquatus. Next base: position 87,880 of record VZRU01001487.1, on the reverse strand, counting down.
GAGCGGGGGAGGGTGGTCTGCAACCAGGGGGGTTAGTTAGTAAAAGTTAAAAATACTTTATCTCTTTTAATTTTTTTTCCACTGTTGGCCAGCTTCTAAACTTACCTTGCTCTCAAAAATGAAACTGGATAAGAGTTTTCCAACATGTCCAGATGAAATCCTGTACCGTATTTACATCTGCCTGTTCTTCATGCACTAAAACACTTAAGAAGCTGTCACTAATTTACAGGCAAACAAATCCTATATTCTTCTGATCAAACCACCTTGCACATGAGTAGTTACAGAAGTCAATCAGATCAGATTACAAGCAGTAAATTTGAAGGATTCAGTTCTATATTTCTGCAAACATACTGGAATGAATGAGATGTATGGCAATAAGCAGCAGCAGGATTCTGGCCAGAGCAGGCTACAGCTCACTGTAAATTTCCATCACTTCCATAAGTAGCAGTACTTGTTTTGATGTAGCATGGGACAGGCTACTAGTGGGCTTAGTAAAATTACAACCCAAAAGGCATAAGGTTAAAGAAACTTTTTTTTTTCATTTGTTTTTGTTGTTGAGTTTTTGGGGGATGGTGGGAGTAGAGAGTGAGAGTGTCTGTGTATATCTTTTTTCACTTGCATTAACCTGCACCATTAATGTGATTAGACTTTCACCTGAATAGGATTGAATATGGCCTGAAGCAGGTAATTACCACCGCAGTGATGTAGAAAGGTTCTTAGCTGTTTTACTGTCAAATTTTTTACTACACTGACTGTGGTAGTCTGTTTCACTTGTTACAGCATCACAGAATCATAGGGGTTGGAAGAGATCACCTAGTCCAATCCTTCTGCCAGAGCAGGTTCACCCTAATCTTTTAAATTACATCATCTTTGAAAAATATGAAGTGCCTACAAATAAAGCTTTCACTGTGTATTAAGAATGTTTTAACTATAGGGCTTTCCAGCAGGCATGTGGCATTTCTGTACACCTTTCCTCTCCACAACTTGAGCTACATAACAGAGAAAAATCAGTTAATACTGTAGAATCTCTTAGTTTATGCTGCTAGACTGAGAAAGCAAAGTGGTCCTGTATGATTAAGAGAGGAAAATTGGAAGGGACCTTTAAAGAGCAGGGAACGTCTTACCTTCCTGGTCGGAAATGGTACCTTGTTTCAGTTGGACATGTGCAACCTGCAGCTAGAAGTTACTGGTTTAAAAGGCAGTAAATACCAGCCTTGAAATGCCAGTATCCACAGCACTGCAGAAGTCAGGAGAGTTTGGTTTAAAATGTCACAACTCTACAACCTGCTTCTTACAGTCCATTCAGAACAAGATGATACATGATTTGCATTTGTGTTACCTGCTGAATGAATATTATCTTTAATTGCACTAAGTATCTGAAAATATATCTCACTTCAGAACCTAATCATGACAACTTATTTACACTTCCTAGAATAATTCTGTTGAAACATGGGCTGTGCTTGCTGATATAGGGATATATGTCAGAGTTAATTCACATTAAAACATGTATTCCTAATAGTGGGTATTTATTGCATTTTCCTACACTCCTAAGTTTTCTGCACTATGGTAATTTTGTCCTCTGTGTTTGTTGAAGGAACACACATAGGTACTCCTTTTCTCTGGCACTGCCTATAGTTCCTTACTATAGCTCCAGTCATAAGTATGGTAAATTAAAATTACATAAACTACATACTGTCATTATATTATCCTTGTTAAACTCCTGTTTATGCAAAAGTATAATGCATTAAAACATTGTTGAAAATATTTTAAGCAGTCACAAATTACTCTCATTTGCTCCTTACCTCTCTTTTTTTCTCTGTACTTTCTTGAATCCAGAAGCTACTAGTGTCACCAGTAGTGTTCATAATCTCTCCTGTGGCTATTGCTGCCCAAATTTTTTTTGGCATCTAAACACACACTGTGAGAAGCATCCACTTGTTTCCGAGTGGTTGGTATAGATCTCTGTTCCCCACACTTCAAGTCTCCTTTTCTGCCTTGGTGAGTTTATAGAAGGTCACATTCTCTCTTGAGTTGCATAGAGAATATAGATATTTATACATTTTTGTTAAATGCTGTCTGACTTGCATTACATGGTTAATCGTGTGCTTTTTATAGCTCAGTGTAATGTTTGTCTTCCAGGAGACTCTTCAATAAGTGGAGAAATAGACTAAAATTTAATTTGGATATGTTATGCCTAAAACTGAGTTGGGGAAACAGGTTCTTAAGATTCATCAGCATGTGAATAGCTCTACTCTATTTAGATTGGATATTAGGAAAAAATTCTTTCCTGTGAGGGTGGTGAGGCACTGGAACAGGTTGCCCAGAGAGGTTGTGGATGCCACATCCCTGGAAGTATTTAAGGCCAGGCTTGATGGGGCTTTGAGCAACCTGCTGTAGTGGGAGGTTTCCCTGCCCATGGCAAGGGGGTTAGAACTCAATGATCTTTAACGTCCCTTCCAACTCTAACCATTCTATGATTCTGTGATACTCAGGCACTATATTAGATATGCCAAAGGAAGTGGCTAAATGGCTAAGTTAGGGGAAGGGGAGTGGAAAGCAATGCAAAATAACCGCCTTGCCTATTTGTGATGAGAATGGGTGCCAGAGGAGACATGTTGGTTTGCCAGCAAAGTACTAATGTGAAGAGAGGTCTGAGAGTACAAGCAAAAACACCATAGTTGTTTCCTTAGCTATAATGACGAGGACTTGGGCAGTTAAAGGAAAAGGCACATACAGGGTGAAAGAAACTACTATTTGACAAGGAATAGGATCATATCTGACTCAACAAGTGATAGAGCAAAGAAGAAAAGAAGTAAAATGAACAGTAGCCTCACAATTAATCTAGATTGCTCTGCTAGTGAAAGAGTAGTTACATGTCAGATCACTTGCAAATTCTTAGATCCATTGATTTTTTAACCGTCGTCTTTCTCCAGAAGGGAGAAGTATATCTTAGAATTTTCAGAGTTAATGAGCTTGGTAAAACTGGTTTACAGCTGTTAAGGACTGGGTAAGGATACAGTCTGGCCATTACAGGCCCATGGAGGTTGTATTGTAGGCTGTATTGTACATACAGCTAAATGTCTAGCCTTTGGGTAATCTTGTTTTAGTTTTTAAGCCTATCTAGCTTACTTGCTGATATTTGTGCATCGTGCTTCCAGTTGTGCAACAATTGGATCGGAAGCGCAACAACGTGGTTGTATTGTTCTATATGTTCCCCTCAAATAGTGATTAAACATTTTGCAGTATTCTTGGATAGCAGTTCTGATTTTTGGACAGTTTGTCCTAAGAGAGACTATGGTATTTTTAAGAAGTTAGCCTCTGCATTGTTAGCATCAGGTTTGAGGACCTACGTAAGAAAAAAATGCAGAGAACCACAAGGAGAAATTTTTCAAAAATCTCATAGAATTCTGAAGAAAAAAAGGAAAAAGTGGATCACTTTCTTACAAAGAAAGGGGAAAGTGGAAGGAAGACTAATTTTTTTTCTTTCACTACTGTAGATTTAGTTTTCACCAGACTGACAGGGATACAAAAGTTGCTATTGCTGAGAACTGAACCCCAGCTCCTTATCAAGACAGGATGCCTATAGGTTCCACTCTAGAACTGTGTTATTGTTTTCCAGGCAATTAAGAAAACTGTTCTGGAATTAAAATTTTATGCAAAGTTAAAATTTTGGCATATATGCACCAGGTGAGTTTAAAAAAATTGCAGAGTTTTGAGCAGACGGCAATGTAATTTACTCTTAAGAGGTTTAAGGTGTATAATCCTCCTGTATGAGGTCCAAATGCTGCAGCCTGAAGATCAGAAAGGCTCCAGCAGAGCTGTTTTCTTATATACAGCTGCTATTGTACAGAAAGTTATTAATCACGGTACCATTTTCTGTCTCTTCCTTCTGGTCTTAAAAACCCTGTAGTGAGAAGCAAGCCAGTAAGTTTTTTCTTGCCACAATATTTCTTTTAGTTCCCTTTTCATCAACAAATCAGACAACTTTAACCAATAGACAGTTATCACACTCAGAGCACTCTGCATGTTCTGTACCATGTTCTAAAACTTATCCTTTGTCAAAAAAAAAAAAAAAAGACAGATGTACTCTAGAAGAATCTGTGTCATTTTTGAACATTTTAGGGAACTTAACCAATCAGACCAACAAGGGGTGTTATGATACTTAGTCTTGATTATTATTTTTTTTCAAGTGAAGTTATCTTGACTCTTAAGTCCTAACAGCTGTGCTTGTTTGAGACAAAGCACGTAGGAAATAGAATGGCTTGTCTAATAATTTATGGCCTTATCTTCAGATAAATGATGGATTATACTAAAATTACCTTGAGCTTTCAAGTGAATTGCAACTAAGGGTAGGAAAATATCATGTTCCAAATAACATGCTGTTAGTATTCTCTGTTGCACCATCATCTGAAAGAACTACAGATTTGGGGCTGTCAGGTGTCTGTTACAATTTTCCTTCCATTTGGGTTTTGTTTGATAGCAAAACCATCCAGGTATCAGCTATATAACAATGCTAGCTAGAATGCTTGGTAACTATTTGTGGTGTTTATCTCCTTTTATTGTAGTTGAGTAGCATTTCTCTTACAGGCACAGGAAAATGGGTAATAACTGAAGATGACCTCACAGCAGGAAAGTGAGATCAGATTGGCAATGCATCAGTGAGTGGCATGATTGAAGACAAGAGAAAAAGCAGGCTACAGCAAAAGGTAACTGGCAATATCTAAAGAAACTGGTACTGAATTTGGGCAAGGTCAATATTTAGACAGCCTTTCACAGTTAGAGGTGAAAGCTATAATTAGAGTTACGGTCAGAACAAAGAATGATTTAACCAAACGCCTAATTTCAGCTAATTTACCTACTCATTTGTTTACTTCTAGGTCAAACAAGTTTGTCAGTTAATGATTCGTGGCTTGTGGAATCTAATAATTGGTAGATGAAGTATAGGAACAGAAATAGAAAATAAAACAGCATTCCCAGTTTTCTGAAAACTGAGAAGGATATGCTGAGTACTGTGCCTCAGCACTTCTAGCTCAGAGGGATCCATGCAAATACTAAAACATTCCAGAAAACCACTGGACAGCTGTACTTTTATACTGGGGGGCTTACGCAAGGGAGAAAAATGCACTAGTCGACTTTCCTAAAAAATGTTTTGTTGGCAGTTATCTTTCATTTAACCCTGCTTTAGCATCGTCACATCTTGGCCAGACCCTTTGCTTGAAGCACGTAGCACATAATGTACAAATACACAGCCTGAACTTGTTTATTGAGGAAATATGCATCCCCTCCCAATCCAAGTTTACAGGATGTATGGTGCCTTTTAGTCTGTTTTCTTTATAAACTCATACGGGTTTTCATCTTTTCTCCTTTCTCTCCTCATTCTTGTTACCCAGGCCTATAAGTTTGTACAATTTTCATTCAACACCCCCATTGAAGTATATTGAGTCCGAGAGTTAGTCTGCTACCACTAAATTTCTGGCAGTTATTTAGGTTTTCCTCCCTCCCCAGGTTCTTTACTTAATGTACAGCAATAAGAAATGGAAAGCGTGGGGCAGGAATCAACATCTGTTCTCAAAGCAGGACTCTAGCTCTGCTGTTAGATATCTGTCTTTATTGTTTTCCTTTTGGCTTTGTTATTAGCAACTTACCATAAGACAATTACAGTTTTTCTCAAGATGGACTTTATTTCAGATAGAAAATATTATTTTACTTATACACTTCCTCTAAAGCATTTGAAAGGAAAGAGTTCAAAAAATATTTTGCCTTTAAATAAATTTTATAATTCTGTTCCATGTTCCTAAACATACCATCAAAAAAACCAAAAAAAAAGATGTACCAGTATAGGACAGCCACACATCAGCATTTGTTCAGCAAATTTTCCTAGCTCATGTGGCTTTATTTTGTATTTACTCCTGTGGGTTTTTGGAGGGCACAGCATAACCTTTTCCTGTGCAGTTATGTTTGCTCGAGAACCAAAACCACACTTTGAGGATGCAGTGATTCACAGCATTGTAGCTAAGCTCACGCTCTGGCTGTAACAACCACCTTTGTTCTGCTAACTCTGTTGCTGGCACTCAGTAACCACAAGGAACTTCTTAGAGCCAGGACCAGCAAGGACAGTTCACTAACGAATTTTATTTTCAAAATAGAGCAATAATTTTTGCTTTAAAAAAAAACAGGAAACAAGCTGTACAAAATTGGCAGAACATCTATTTTAGTATCATTCTATTAAGTCTGCTGCCTTCCAGACAAAGCACTGGGGATTACAGTATCTTGTTTTCTTCATGGGTGATAATACCTTTCACACTTGGGTGAAAGTGGATTAAGGTGTCTGTATTTGACCTTTCATTCTCTTTGATTAACCCCTTAGCAACTCACTAGTCCAACTGCCTTGTGCAAAAATCACAGATACTTTACTTGTCTTGATGTTTGGCTACTCAGATTTTCTTCTAGTCCTCATAATGATCTGCCCTTAACAGGAGTTTTGTGCAAGTGAAAACACTATTGGGCCTCTATGTCTTCCATGTTATACTTAGTAGCAGTTAAAATGATAGTAACTTCTCTGGAGCTTAGTTGTATTACCATTTTAAAAGACCTTTTTTTTTGCTCTGAATAAGCTCTTGTACTTTGCCAGTTATTCATACTGTTTTCTTTCCTTTCTGCCGTTTGTTCCCTTTTTCTGACCCTAATGAGGTATTCGTTAAGAAGCCTCCATGCTGATCCTTTGCTTTTAATCTTTAACTTTTCCCTCCAGGCTGTTCCTAACATTCTCATTTAAGGAGGAAAATCCTTTTCTGAGGCATATTGCAATTGTGTGATATTTTCCCACTGTAAAGATATCTAAATTAATTATATGAAAGAGAAGTAATCAAGTGTCTCAATCAGACACAGTGAACCAAATCCTATTACATATTGCTGAATTATGGCCCATGAAAGGTAAAGCTTCCTCCGAACAAAGGTGTTGAAAGCTGATGTCCGTTTCCTTGCCCAGAAATCCACAATATATTTTCTTCCACTTGTCCAGTAAGGCAAACATTACTTTTTCAGCATGAATTCAAAAGAAGTGTTCCACGTGAAGTTTGTCTTCCCCAGAACTGTAACACTTTGAACAGCAGGAAGTTATGCAGAAATCACTACCCCTGATATTGGAAATGCAGGGATAAAACTTCCACTTTAATTGGTTTAGTTAACATGACAGATACTTCACTGATATCTGTATGTCTGTGTTCACATAGACATGCTGCATCTGTATGCATGCTTGCTTTTCAGTTAATGTTTTCATTACTCAAAGCAAAAGTTTCTGTCAGTTGCTAACCACATTGGTGATAGGCAAGAAAAAGGGATGTGATATTAGAGGATTTTAGAGAGGGAAAAGTCCTTCTAAGTAGTAATTTGCAACATGATCTACTCTCAGCCATCTTGACTAATTTCCATTAGATTAGAAAGTAGAATACCTGTTTGACAGACATCTCCATTTCTTGGAGAAGAAGCGGAGAGTTTCAAGTGTTTTTGTCTCCCACTTTTTGAGAGATTAGCAATGTTGTAGATGTGCAAAACAATACAATTATTTTCAATGCATTTCTAAAGCTTGACATTGATTAATTTAGATTTGCTTTGTATGTTTGGGNNNTGTGAGTGTATCGAGGATGTGGCGGGGAGAGGGGGGAAGTAAAAATAAGAAGTACATGCTGCAGAAGGGATTGTGTATTAACCTTGTGGTGCTCTCAGTTGTACCGTGGCTCCACCCTGGTAATTTAGTTTAATGGCAGGAAAATGTCCTCCTGAGGACTGATGTACAGGTAAGGTCTCACACCATAATATCCCAATGCATGTCAAAGCATTACTGATTTGCTGCACAACTTTGAGCAGATTTACATATGTAAGTTCTTGTAGTACCTTTCTTACAAGAAAGTGCAGGAAGGCAGTTCCTTGTACCAGAAAAGTAGAAGTAATGTTATCTTGCAGAGATCAGTGCGCATCATATTGTTATCTCACTCTTAACTAAGGGAAGTTGTTCAGGAGCTTAAATTAGGTACATGGCGCTAACTTTTGCCTCTGCATTTTGTAGCTTAGCAGAAGAAGAGTACATGACTGTGGGAGAATAGGCAAGTGACACAGTAGTCCCTGAATAAACTAATCTACAAGGACAAAGCAAGGAAGCTTCTATTTGGACTAACCTGAAATTCCACGAAGAAGTCCTATCACCTTCCATTTTTGTCTACAAAGTTATTAACTGTGTCCCCTATTCTTCCTCCTGCAAACACCTTTGCCTAGAGGAAGCAACAGAAACCTAACTAAAACATCATTTTCGTAGTTTTATACTAGTAACGCCATTGATTTTGAGTTACATCTTTCATGGTAAAGCTGTAAAAGAAAAAAATGGCCAAACACCTTGCACCTAGGTTCATTAAAAAATCCTTTTCTCCCCAAAGTAGTTGATTTACATCATGAGGAAACAGTTGTGGCTTTGACCTTTCCATCTTCTATTGTGATCTCTACCAGTAACAAAGTATTCTGAATGATCATGTATTGCTGTGGGCATGGCACTTATGCATTAACCGTTTTAGAACATTATCATTTCTAATTTAGATGCACGAAATCCCATTTTCTGCTAAATTATCAACCACCACTAATATAACTAAGAGTCTGAACATATGCAAATTTTACCTGGTTTTACCCATAGGCTGCTAACTGTATACTCCATATCTGAACTTTCACAGAGTAGATTGTAATAACCCTCTTACAGCCAGTTCTAATTTAGCTATACTGATTTTTTTTTTTTAATATTTCTTTTTCTGCCTCCCTATAGTAATACTTATTTTCCACCCTTTAATGACACATGGCATTTTGTTATTTTAACATTCTTAACAATTTGAGAGACATTTTATCTTTTAACACATTTTTTTTCCATGGACTAAAAAGCAGAAGAGGCCCAGGTTTCATGACACACATTTCATTTCACACATTACACTGCAGTACAGCTACCTGTAATAAACTAAAAGATATAACCATTTACCTTTGTCATTGATTCATCTCATCTGGGATTGTGGATACTCTTCATCATGGGAGGAAGCAAACTGTGTAACTGTTGCTTCCTCACAGATGTCTGTGAGAGTAGCACCATTCCCCTATAGAAAAAGAACATGTGTTTTAGAAGTTGCTCTGGCCAACAGTCACATTAAGTGATGCACATTTCTAATGTTTTAGGCTTCAAATTGAAATACAACTATGTGTTAGAGTTTATATGCTGCAAAAACTTTGACGAAGAGCCAATATATATATGTGTCCTCTCGTGTCCTGGGATCAGTAACAGAATAAAAGTTTGTGAGGAAGGAATCTCCATGAGACACTAATATTTTCTGGCTGAGATCTACAAGCCATAATCTACATGAGTAGCTGTTACTATCAAGGCCCCAAGACATTACTTCCACTGTAATTGTGATCATCAAACAAAAAATCCCAGAATGTAAATAATGAACTCTAAAGCGGCAAAGATTTTGTTTGTCTCCCAAAAGAAAGATTTATGTAGCACTCCTGAGGTTACTAACCTCTTGTGCATTTCTGCTATAAAAATAATTATAGTTATAAAAATAATTATAGTTATAAAAATAATTTCCATGTGCTGTGAATTTTTGTATGCTTTAACAAAGGACAGGCTAACTCTTCCTTTCCTACTGGTACTGGTGCATCTGATTCATTAAAACTTTTCTGTTTGGATTCATCAGCAAAGCCCAGCCTCTCTCCTTTACTCATCCAGAATGTTTTTGTCTGCATCTTCCATATTGCCTGTGCCCTTAATATCATGCTGCTTTGAAAAGTTACTGCTCACACAAATCCGAAAGAGCAACAATCTACACGATGTAGTTCCAGCACGTGCTTGACCTTGTCAGTAGTAGTTACGACATCCCCTCCAGTTGGGACAGGTTTCCCAAAGTTTGGCTGACTTTAAGGAGCTTTGTAGAATCCATGTGGTAACTATGTGCTTTTCTAAGCTAGCAAAACCGACTTACTTCTTACAACAGTCTGTGCCTTTTGCAGCAGCGCTGTGAAGCATTATCCTTTCATGTGTTTTAGATAACAGAAATGCATAGTTTCTGCTACAGGATCTTTGATATTTGTAGGCTCCACACTTTCATGTTTTCAAGAAGCTCTAAAGATAAAAAATTCACAGTGGGAACAATGTTCCATCAAAAGACCAGCTGTGGCATTGCTTCGAGTCTCTTGATGACTCAAAAGAAGAGCAAGTGGCTGAAGTACAGTCAAGTCAAATGGTTCAATCACAAAAGGAGATCGTGCCAGTAAGAAATCTGGAAAACTTGCCTTTCCTTGAGCATTGGAGGTGATCTCATTTTGATAGCCATATTAACAACTTTTTGACAGTTTTGAATTTCAAAATGGGCATAAACCCCTAAAGATCCTTAGTTCCACAAAGGATCTTTACATACAAATACTGTTTGTTTCTGTCAGAGCTAGTTCTAGGCTTAGCAATTCTTGGCATGTTTGAAACCTCCAAGTTGGATCTGGAGTTGAAACTATTGTCTTTACAAATTCAGATATCTTAAAAAACCAGCAAAGCAACAAACTAATTGCCCAGATGTCTCTCTGCTGCTCAGAACATCTTCTCTTCCTTGAACAGTAGTAAAAGAGAAAGGGTCTGTCTTGCATTCACCCTAAAAAGCCACTCTCTGGGTGTTACCTACTTTCTACTGAACCAGTGAAACCATTGGCTAATACTGAGAAGATCTGGACAGTGAAACTAAGATCTCTTTCAGTGTTGGATGTACAAAGGCATTCACTCCAGCAAAAAATAAGAATGACTGGAGACCAATGATACTCAAAACAGCATGGAAAATGTCTTTTAACCCCTCAGTTAGCTCTGTGGACTTAAAACTACAGTAATATAACACAGTGTTTCTCCAAGAACCTGGGAAGGAAGAACAGCTGTTGTTATTGCTATTTTTCATACAGCTATGGAGACACCTGTAAGCATCAATGAGGAAGACCACATAACCTTAAAGACAGATGAAAAGATACATGAAATAGCCAGTAAATCAAGTTGCAATTTTATGTATGATCTGAAAGGAGCTAAGATACGTCACAGACTGTATCTGATCTCTGCTGTGTTAAAAGAGGGCATTATAAGGGCTTTCAGCAGTGTTTCTTCTTTCAGCAGGTTTTTTTTTCTTCCCCTGCCTCTCCATGGCCTTGTTAATATAAAGCTGAAATATAGATCTGGATCAAGCCCAGAATTAACATAAATTCCCTTACTTCTCAGTTGGAGAAGTTCACAGTAGAAACTTATTATTCATTCCATATGGAAATAATGGTGGCAATAGTTGGGAATAATGATGGTTAGGCATACAGAAATGACATTTGTGTATGATATGAAGTGTTGTGAAATTAAAAAAAAAAGCAAAACCAAAACCACCAAACTTTAAGACTTCTTATTCTATGAAATTAAGCTATCAGAATAGAAACTTAAAATTCGTCAGACTCGCATTTAGCAAACCTGATTTTGATTTCTGTCTTTTATTAAAAATAATCACGTGGGACACACTATATTTTATATAGGCAATTCAAGCTGCAATAAAGGAAATGTGTTAATCCATTTGTTTACTATCACTCAGAGAAAGTAACCGTGCAGCATGTAACCTTTCACAGCTCAAACTAATCTCTCTTTTATTCGTTCTGGGAATTGATGGCTTAATTCTTTTTAACTATTGACTCTTTTGGGTATTTCAAATACCCAAAAGATACCACATAACCAAACATCAAATCTGAAGCTATAAACATGCATTCTGTGCATTCATAATAAAACAGTACTTTACATTGTGTTGCCCTTTGAGTATCTTTTCATGTCATTGCTGAAAACCCTAGAAATTGTCGTTCTACCTTGATCTGAAACAGATTTATTTTTTCTTTCCTTTATTTTTTCTTTAGAAAAAGAGGCAATTCTTTACCCTGTGGTATAAACAAGAAGAGTGTCTGCCTCCAGCTATAACAATTAGTTTTCCATATTTAAAATCTAATTCCGCTATAGGTTTAATAACCTAGAGAAGGAAAAGATGATCTTCATTCCTGTCAATTCAGAGCAACGAAGGTCACTGGGACAAGAGGTTTTTACACGAGTATATCACACAGAGATTCACCTTTCAGGCAAGACTTTTTATGAAATTTAGTCTTTTGATGTTTAGTTTTAGAAGTACTGAACTAGAACTAGCAAGTTAGAATTATATTTTGTTTATTTAATTATCTTTTCAGTTTTAAATTATAGCTGTGGGGATGATTTTATAGTTACATCTAAGGATATCTAATAGCTAAGATATTTTAAACACCAGACAATTTGCAACAGGTTCTTGCAGCCTTGGTTAAAGAAAGAACACAGAGATTACTCTAATGGATAAACACAAAATAAAAAAAACCAGAAAGTTATGTGGAAAATCTAACATAGCTGGAGTATCAGGTACACTGTCAAGCCAGAATCAGTGATCTCTAAAGCAACCACTTCAATGATTTTCCCCAGGAGTTTAGATAAACATGCTGCGTGTTGAAAATGGTGAATCCTTCAGTGGTTTTGAGTACAGTTATACATTTATTGAGCCTAAGAAAGTTCTTCCCCACCTTAACAACAGAGAAAGTGAAAATCATGAGTTTCTAGAGGAAAAGGTCCCAGAAAACAATGTTCACGTTTAAAGCTAAACCTAGAGGATCTGAAAAATGACACCTACAGACTAAAATACTGAAACTTTCTTTCAACTGAAAGATTTTTGGCTAACCATAACAAGTTCTTAACTGATTGATCAGTCAGCAAACTTTTGCACAAAAAAAAACCCTAATCATTGCCACACTAGCACTCACTAAACTACTAAGTTCTAGTGAGACTGAGAAACACTAGTGAAGTTGAGCAATTCTTTGGCACTAACATCTGCAAGTAAAATTTTATAGAAATATGTACATCAGTATTTCCCAATTTCTGGTGAAAAAAAAAAAAACACAAAACAACCAACCAAAACCCACATACATGAGGAGGGAACTGATAGTGTTAACTTTGGCTGATGAGCTAAGTAGTGTGAAGAAATATTTCCAGTTGTTCTGGATTCTGTAAATACTGCAACTGTATATGCAAAAACTAGTCCAAGCTTTCACTAAATCTAGCCAACTGCTAGTTTTCTATATCTAAACATCACTTCTATTCCCTCTAAATGCTTCTATTTTTAGCAGCTTCAAGATATAAACCTCATATTCTTGTACCCAAACATCCCTTAAGTGCATAGAGATGCAGTGACACCGTATAACCCATTTGACATAAATATAGCACAAGACCTGATTATTTCTACTTACCTAGGATGAGACAATATAGTTAGTATCAATTTTTTTGTTCTGCTTTGCACATCTACTAGTTTCCATAAAATAAATATCACACCATTACACTAGCAACCTTTCTTCTCAGTCCGGATGGAAAGCTGCTTACTTACTACCACTTAAGAACTATTTAGGTAAATAATTTGAAACATCATCATGCACTGGCTGTTGAAAGGGTAATGACAAACCCAGGCATATTAGTAAAAGGGGGGAGGGAGGCTAAAAAGTATTAAAGATGCTTACATTTTAAAATTGTTAAATCGTTTACAATTCATGAAATATGTACAGCACTTGAGGTCTAAAAATCACCATTTGCATAACAAAAATTATAAGCTTAAAAATTGTAAGCTCATGCTGCCTTTCAACTAAAAAAAAAAAAAAAAGATTAGTTCTGAAGTGGCATTTTGAGCCATAAAGATATCTTCCTCCAAAAAGGAAAATACACGTTTGAGTCAATTAACGTAGAATTACTTTCAAGAATACTCCTTGGCTGATACTTCAAAAAAGAGTTGTATGATTAACCATGTGCCTAGTTAGTTTTAAAATAATCTTTTAATCTAATTAATAGGTGCCACTAATTTGCCATCTGCATTTTTAAAGTAAACTATACTTTTAGTCTCCCTTTAAAAATATTCTTATTTGGCTCAAAAACATTATAGAGAATTTAAGCTGCCTATGTCTTTGAAAAAATAAAATATCGCAATCTTGTTCCATGGCTTACAAGTGCAAGAATTGATCTGAAGATTAGTAACACCAGAAGAATACTAGAGTAAAGGAAATTAGACATAAGCTAGTAGATACCAAAATAATTCACTTTGGTACATTATACTTTACATAAACTCAAACATTCAATGACAGATATTTTGCTTTGTGTTTGTTATCTTAAAGAATCTTGAAAGAAGAAGGAATTTTGAAAAGCAATGACACTTGAATATAAAATAAAGCAATTCTTTTATTTTAAAATAGGAAATACAGACCTCTAGTGGTCAAAATATATATTATATTAGTTAAGCTTAAGAGTGATTTAAATATCACTGTGCTTAACTGTGTTACTTTCCTTTTCCTGTACTTTTTCCTCCCTTCTCAGTCACTCAAAAAAAAA
>VZRU01001487.1:55807-73371 GCA_013398155.1 Pedionomus torquatus | reverse complement strand
AAAAAAAAAAAAAAAAAAAAAAATCACACAATGCACCCAATTCCACTGTTCAATCATTCCACTAGCGTTGATTTTTCCCAGAGGAGAAAGTACTTTTATCTGCCCTTTTCTCACATAAATTTTATGACTGAAACAGAGTATGGTTGAAAGATACTTGGGAAGTGAAGGGAAAATTAATGAGAGTAGTCTATGAAAACAAACAGAAGAAAGATGTTCATTCTTTTCAGAATAAACTATGAAGCCATCATGCAGAAGGACAGACTCTTTTGAAGTACACTGAAGGAAAGAAATACAGAGAAGTTCTTACAGAGAAGGTCAGAGGACATAAACAGTTCACATTTACAAGGTAGAAACAACTGGTCCTCTATTAGCACAAAATAAGTAATAAGCAATTTAGAGTTTTGATGTTATAGAAGAACCAGATCCTAGAAAGATCATGGGCAATCTAGTTTCCAGCCATATAGAGCTAGCACAAATGAAGCCAGACCAGCTTCAGCTCTTACAAGGGGAAGGCAGAGAATGCACTCGCGGATTAGAGAATTAAAGAAGTAACTACTTTATTCTAAAACAAACAAAAAAGCAACCACCACAAAATTCACAGCAATTTCAACAGACTGGCAGTTGCTTTCTAAAAGACTGACGAGGAGGACAGCTATTAAAACAAAAGTACCCAGGCCAGTACAAAGTCTGTTATTGTGATGTTATTTGTGATGGCAGACCACCTCCTGATCCAAAACTGCAAATGCAATGGCCAACTTCACGGGGACAAATACAGATCTTTTGAAGGTTGCTTTCTGTTCTTGGTGATCATGAACTGATGTACAGGCATCGTTCTGCTTCTGTAGTGCCTGTTGCAATTCCATTTCAGTAATATTTTGATTTATTGTCATTTGCCATGAAGTCAGACACTGACCTCTGTGGAAGATAGTGGCAGTGATGACAGGAGACCTGTGGACACTACAAGGCCACAACAGTTTGAATTATGGGTCCTTATTTGGCCCAGTGTTAGCATTTTTCTCACCCTCCTCAGTTTACCTATCAACTCTGGACTAAAAATACTTAGGAAAGCTGTGAGTGGAGAATAACGACTGTTAGGAGGAGTGGCAGAAGGAAGGAGAAAGGTAAATTTATGGTTTCACAGTCAGGAACACCAGGAAAGCAAGAAAGAGGCTGAAGCAGGCACATGAAATAGAAGTAACTATATTTGTTAAG
Organism: Pedionomus torquatus; assembly: GCA_013398155.1. Taxonomy (NCBI): domain Eukaryota; kingdom Metazoa; phylum Chordata; class Aves; order Charadriiformes; family Pedionomidae; genus Pedionomus; species Pedionomus torquatus. Next base: position 72,159 of record VZRU01001487.1, on the reverse strand, counting down.
GCAACGAGGATAAAGGGGGTCGTTCTGCTGGACGGGGGGGAAATACCAAAAAACAGCAAAATAAAGCATTTGGAAACTGTCATTGGTTTCTCAGAAATTGGAAAAAGAAGATAGAAGCAACTGGGAAAGGGCAGGGAGTAAACTCTCAAGATAAAGGAGAAAAGCTTCTACCACCAGAAAGAACAGGACATAGTAAATATATAGAACATACTGGTCCAAACATTTTTTAACCTGTCTTCTCCCTGTGCAATAAATGTATATAAAAATAGAATGCATTATCCTTTTAAATATAGAAATATCTTCTCATTTGTAAGAAAAGCAAATAATCTACCTGCCATCAGAATTAAAAAAAAACCAAACAAAACCCCTCATGTTACCTAATGGTAAGGTGGCTAAACTGTGGCAGCCTGAGTTTATTTAGTCTTTGTCAAAGCAAATATCAAAAACACATTTTTGTTTAAAATCTGACTTGTGACATCTGCTTACCTATTTATAGAGGATGAAGTTCTCACAGAAAGCCACAGACAGTGTTATCTTATCTTTTGGTAGGCAAAGTGCTGTTTACCTTGCCTGTGCTCAGCATTCCTTCTAGTTTCCACAGGCAGCTTAATTAGGATGCATATTCACCCAACAGAAGCAATGAATGGAGTGGTAAATAATAGTAGAGCAGTCTGAAGCATTTAATTATCAGTGACTTATTACAATCGTTGTAATTAAAAAAGATAAAAGGTCGAACAGGACAGTAACATACAACAGGGGTTTGCTGCTCACCAGATAATTTACGTTGAGATTGATGTTGCCACACCATTCAGTCTCATCAATTCAATCCTCTTAGAAAAAGCTCCTCGTGTATCAGTCTTAAAATGATCCGATTATCATTATGTTAACTCAGGTCATTTGAGATGCTTTAAATGGAATTATCAGTATGTACAATTTCGATACTTGCAGTTAACTGGCCAGTGGTTTAACCTACTCTGGTGAATTCTGGCAGCATAAAGCTGTACCAGCCACCTATTTCTGGTTTTAAACAATCTGCAATGCTTCCCAGGTAGAAGTATCTGCTTTAAATATAATGTGTACAACAGTGATCCTGGGACAAGCAGGTGAACTGTAGCAAGTGAGAACGACCACAAAAATGACAGTGGTATGGAAAAGAAATCATTGCCTGTAGGGAGTTCACACCACCACAGCTGCCCTGTCTCACCAGTCAGCCCACTCTGGGCCCATGCCTCCCAAAAAGATGACTTCCTTCTCCTGTGCTGAAGATTTTCCTTGTGCTCTAACATTACGGATGTACTCAGGGCAGCAGATCTACCTAAGGTTAGCTCTGTGAAACTTTAAGATTTCAAGGAAATTTAAAAATTCGGCTTGAGATTACTGGTGCCTCCCTCAGCGTGTTTCAAAGGCAAGACTCTTATGAGGCTCATTCTCACAGCAACATTCAAACTGTTTTCAGATACACATACAGCAAACCATATCTATTTACCCAAAAGGAACCACATCATGTATTTCTACTTCATTTTCATTTGCTGAAAATATTTTATTTATTGATTTATTATTTGATTTATTGATTATTTTATTTATTGATTTTAATTTCTCGGTATAATTTAAAACTGATAACAGTGCAAACACATCCTCTGCATAATTCCACTGACTTCACTGTTACACCAACACCTTTAATTCCAGAAGGGTTTCAGTCTTATACAGGTAAATTGAAGTATCATACTATTTCTTGACCAAATTACTGATTTTTTTCACGGGAATTGTTCTGCCTTTTTTTTTCCCCAAGCACTCCAAGGTAAGCTCAGGAAATTCAATACCTTAGAGCACCAGACACAAGTTTCCCAACTCAATTATTTTTTGTTTATTTTAGCACACTAATGAAAATGTAGTATAATAATTCTTACACTTCCTTGAAAGTGCATGTGCTATTAATTACGTCAACTACAGTTTCTACTGAAGCTTTGAGAAAAGTGCAGGCCATCATATAGACAGAAAAGGGAAATCAGAAGTTAAACAACAAAACACACTACACTGAAGGGGTTGCTGAAGCGACCACAAGAAAGCTGCCTTAGCATCTACTGCTGCACAGAAACAATCCCATTGACAGGAGAATATTCACTATCGACTACATTTGTCTTCACTACTCAGTCTGCCTGTTAGCACACACAGAGCGGGATATACTTGCCAAATAATACCATGAATTGCTTAATCTGGTCACGGAGAAAGATTTTGCTCAGACTTAACTGGGCCCTGATCTGCTTTACTGCAAGTCTAACTTGCAGTGCTCATTTGCTTAGTAGAGGGTCTCTTACTGCTAAGTTCTGGGCTGTAATCTCAGTGGATATATAAATCAGCAAAAACTGTGATAATAAATAGATCACGCAAAAGCAGCATGTAGCTGGGACAGGGCAAATATTGCCAGACCTTGATGTTGCAGAACCTATCATTTATTGTCAAAACTCCTTGGGCACTTTCACAACCAAGGGATGAGGTAAGAGGATTTATTCTTGAAATCTTTTTATCGTGGTTCTCTCTGTCCTGTGGACAGCCTGACCTTCCACAGAGCCAAACACTAAGTATTCTACATTTGACACAGTTTGAAAGCCAGGAAGTTCTGCTCAGGATGCGTTACAGTGCTACACATGACCAGGGTGATATGCATTTCTGTCAGCTGTATTTACTTGATTTTTTAATTTCTTAAACATGGTAAAAGTAGCCGATGTCATTTTGAGGCATCTGTACCAACTGAGGCAACAAGACTAATTCAGGGTACAAACAGAAGAGACAGGGAGGCGTCACACAGCTTGACAAAGCATTTATTAGTTGCTTTTAACTAGATATTTCAAACATGATGGAATTATTGAAAACCTAAATCTTGATATTATCCTGCTAGCTTTATGGAAATGAGTCAGTTTATTATAGCAAACATAATAGACATGAGCTAAGATTGAGAAATATCAAGCCTTTTAAAAGTTAATGACTTGAGAGTCAAAGGGTGACCGTGACCGCGCTCACAGATGCTGCCTGCGACCCATATTCTGGGTTCAGTTCCTGACTGAGCTTCAGATTTGTGCGGGCTTTGCCAAGACACATCTGTGCCTCACTTCCCTATTAAAAGACAGTCCATTTGCAATAAGGTTTGTCTCCCAACAAGAACACATCTAACACTTTTACAGAGTAGTATTCTGTATTTAACAGGAACATCAGTGCTGAACAACGCAAATAATGAGCAACCACCTCCGTAACAGCATAACCTGTATTTCTATAATGACAGGCATCTTACCTTTCTGAGTGCGTCTCTCCTGCCCAGGGTCTTAGGGTGTGTATAATTGTCTCTATAAAAGTGATTTAGATTTATAAGGATTTTGTTTGTTGTGAGTTTTTTTTTAAAAGCAAATATATTTCACTTAATCTGGGTTTGAAGCAGCACAACTTGGGTTTAGCTGACAGCTGTCAGGATCCTGCAAGACACCAGTCAACACTATTCTGCAATAATAACTGTCAATTTTTAATTTTTTTTTCTTTAATATCCACTGTTTTTGAGGGATGACTGTCTATTTGTAGGCTCTGGAAAACATTTAGTATCAAAGTCACTTACATCATATGACCTGCTTCCTAAAGTCGTAAGTCCTTAGTAAGGAACTCATTCTTGCAGAACACACAAGTCCTGGCAAACCAAACTGCCCTGTAAAGAAAGTTTCGCCCATCTCCATACAATTAATACCATCCAGAAATATTTTTCATACACTATCACTAAAACTTCAACTCTTGGATACATAAGTTTTATCACTAACTGAAAAGGTAATATGAATTGCCATTCCCTCTTGCACCCTTCTTAAACTGTTTCAACACCATTAATGTGCAACAAATAAGTACATCTGGATTTCCACAGTTGGGTGGGGTTTTTTTCCCCCTCAGTAGTAGTTAAATGCCTTAGATCCAAGCCAAACGGGGAACTGGTAGCTTCTGAATATTTAAGGTATTTATGGTACAACTGAACACTAGGTTGTGTGAGTTTTTTCATCTTTCTCTGTGATGTCAAAATTGTCTTGAATCAAGCTTTATATATATATAAAAATAAAATTTTTAAAAAGTATAGTGGTTCACGACAGAGATCAAAATGAGTACCTAAACTGAATTCACTTATTTTCTTAATGCACTATATTTTGTATTTACAGAATGAATTAGTATTCAGCATGCTTAAGTGTAGTTTCTGAGATATCTCAATAATTTTGCATATAAGTTATATCACCTATCTACGGAAAGAAAATATCTATAAGTTCAATAGAGTCTTTAGTTTATCCGCTTTTTTGAGTGCCTATTATTATTTTTATGACATGTTCACTAGCCAGTCTCACTTTAAATTGGAACCTTGTTAACTGAAAGAACTTTATGTTTTATTTATGTTAAAAAGAATCTAGCAACGTTCAGCCGACTCAACATTCTAACCTCTGTTTTTTCTGTAAAGTCCATATTAAAATGGAAATTGGTTGAGAAAACACTTGAAGATGGCTTATTTTAAACTCAAAGACATGTTTTGTCAAACACAAAAATTTGACATTTAATTGAAAAATTTAAAAATCAAATCCCTATCATGAATAGTATTTTTTCCCCTCTTTTCCCCTCTAGGTGTGAACTTCATATTTTCTCCCTGAAACAAGGTTACAGCTGAAGAGATCAAGATGATTCCAAATTACTCTACTGAAGAAACTGTTAAAAGAATCCATGTTGACTGCCCCGTTTCAGGAAGGCACAGCTACATCTACATTATGGTTCCAACTGTTTACAGCATCATCTTTATCATAGGCATATTTGGGAACAGCTTGGTCGTTATTGTCATTTACTGCTACATGAAATTAAAAACAGTAGCCAGCATCTTTCTGCTAAACCTGGCACTGGCCGACTTGTGTTTTTTAATAACTCTGCCGCTCTGGGCAGCCTACACGGCCATGGAGTACCAGTGGCCTTTTGGCAACTGTTTATGTAAGTTAGCATCAGCAGGGATAAGTTTCAACCTGTACGCCAGTGTGTTCCTGCTCACATGCCTTAGTATTGACCGGTACCTGGCCATAGTACATCCAGTGAAGTCCCGAATTCGACGTACCATGTTTGTCGCCAGGATGACTTGCATTGCCATCTGGCTTCTTGCTGGTGTGGCCAGTCTGCCTGTCATCATTCACCGCAATATATTCTTTGCTGAGAACTTGAACATGACAGTCTGTGGTTTTCGGTATGACAACAATAACACAACACTTCGGGTTGGATTAGGTTTATCCAAAAATTTGCTGGGCTTTTTAATTCCTTTCCTTATCATATTAACAAGCTACACTCTAATTTGGAAGACTCTGAAGAAGGCATATCAAATTCAAAAAAATAAGACTAGAAACGATGATATTTTTAAGATGATTGTGGCAATCGTATTTTTCTTCTTCTTTTCCTGGATTCCTCATCAAATATTCACTTTCCTGGATGTATTAATTCAATTACATGTAATAACAGACTGCAAGATCACTGATATTGTAGATACGGCTATGCCATTCACCATTTGCATTGCTTACTTTAACAACTGTTTGAATCCCTTTTTTTATGTTTTTTTTGGAAAAAACTTTAAAAAATACTTCCTTCAGCTAATAAAATACATTCCACCAAATGTCAGCACACATCCAAGCCTAACAACAAAAATGAGCTCCCTTTCATATCGGCCACCAGAAAAATATACGCTTGCCCACTAAAAAGACTGGTAGGTCTTTTGACACCAAGCAATGTGGTTTGCAATGTGCTTTTTTTAAACAAACTTGTGAACGAAGCAGAAAGAATGACAAAGTTCATCTGCAGGCCTGAACATCACAGCTTACTGCTCATTACAGAAACATGAGCTCACCTCAGAGAAATCATCGTGTAAAGATTTAGCAGTGGCCTTTTATTTTACATTGTGAAGAGGACTGCTTGGTTTTCATTTCATTTTTCTTTACTGAAAGCAACAAAACTGGTGGACAGGCATGTCAGAGTTTCCGTCAGCATCCTGCCATTTACTCAGAACTACAAAAGGGTATGGAAGATTCCTAAGTTCAGAGACCTGTTTCAAGGAAAAACTTGTATAAATTGCGTGAACTATGAAGGACCTGCTTTGCACATACATGAGCTATTCCAAATCTTACGGAGCTGATGGAGCTACTCTGCTTGTTTTGTTGTGGTTTTTTGATGACATAAGTCACATCCTCATATTTACAATACATTATCATATATATGATATATAGAGAGGCCCAATTTTAAACCTGAATTTCGTGTCCTTTAAAATTATCTCATTCTGATTTATGCTACTATTTTTCATTTTTAAAAAAGGCAAATTTTTCAGAATAATATATGCAATAAAATTCAGATTTATTTATTAAATATAGAAGAAATATATTTTTAGATTTATATTCCTACTCATAGATTTCAAACATTGCTTCATAAATGTACAATTATATCCCAGTAGGTATTTTTATAGTAGATTAAAAAAGAATAAGTATATATATACACACACACAAACAAAAATGGGATTTGTTTAACCTTTCCTCCTAATATGTCACACTGATTTTGAAGAACGTTACTTATGGAGTGGTTGACTCCATACCCTCTGTGACTAAAAGTAAAAATCTGTATTTGAAATCGTGAGTTTTGGGACAGAGGTGATTAGAAACTTCAAGCTATTTTTGTATAATAACCAGTGCACTCAGAGATTACCGACTGATCAAATCTACTCAATATTTTAATTCCTGGACATTAAATAAAGTCACATTCTGATAAGCAAACAGGCTCATATTGCAGTTTAATAGTGCTTTTAGTCACATCACAAAACATGCAAGACCAAACTTCACTCTTGGCTTTTACAGAATTACTCTCTTCCAGAATTTATACAAAACTAAGCTTAGAGTATTTGCTCCCTGAAGAACTTTTTTGTGTGTGTATGGAACTAATTCAAATTTATACTAGCATAAATCAGAAGAAAAGTCTGGCTTAAACTCTCCATACAAATGTCAGGGGAATGCTGATAAGTACTGTAGGAAGTTTCAACTGATAATATCTTCATATGTCTTTTGTGACTTCAAATAATGAACTCCAGAAAATATTTATTCTTGATTCACACTCATTTATTGTCTTCAAAGATAATTGTGTTCATAAATACTTGTTGACTTAGTAAAACTAAAGAAAGATCTCCAAACTTTATATACATTATGTAAACAATTATATGACCCTGAAGAATTTGAAATACTATAACCTTCAAAATTATACATCTAATGTGGCTTCACCTCAGGTAGCAAGTCTGATTGTCAGTCTCTTCCATATATACAAATAATATTTTAAATTATTTTTATGTTAGGAAATTATTTTAAATCAAAACACAACAGAAAAGTTATTTCTGTAGTTTAATACTTTTTAAGAAAAAAAAAAAAGGGACTACAACCAGATCTGGGAATCATGTGCCTCTTCCTGCTCTTTTATTAACTTATTTTAAGGCAAGTTTTTTCAGTTTTGCCTTTGTTCTTCCAGCTGCAAAATGGGAACAATCTCTACTTATGTCACAAGGTACTGTGAGGAATCACTTAAACTTCTAAAGCTGCATGTTAAAAAAGAAACACTCTTTCATTGAAGGTTTAAATTAATTTCATTGCAAGCTAGTATCTCAAAATTTGAAACCTGAATGTGTCCTTTAAAGACATAGTTAAATTATTCTTATTATACATAATACTTTATATTTAGTTTCTATTTATCCTTGCACATGAGACAGCCTTTGGTTAAAATTGAATATGGCAACAGTTCCATGCATTATAAGTAGCATCCACTACAGTACCACTCTCAGGCACTCAACTGACAAAGGACTGACAGAGCCTGCCGTTTATCTGTATGCTATTTTGTTTGGGTGCACATGCTGAGCAGCATCGGGAGCTTCTCCTGGCAAAAGCATATCTGTCTCAGACATAAGTCAGTGTGCTGTGCTTGCCACCTGCTGGATACAGCCACAAAGTTGTTTTTCCATCTCAAAAGTCGTTACGGGAAGAGACAGCAGTATTTCCCTGCTTTCTGATGGATCTGGAGATTCTTACCTGTGGCAAAACTCCTCTAGAAACAACATACAAACTTGTCCATCTAGGTGGCAGTTAATTTCCTGATGGAGGCTAAGCAAGCATTTTCTCATCAGCTGCTGATCCCATTGGTCACCAAAATCCAATGTCTGCAATGACCACAATAGGTAGCTCATTTGCAAAATGTTGATTGAAGTACTACAAAAGCCACCCCAAAGAGAAGAAATATGTACATATAAAAATCAAAATCAAAGTGTATTTGCAGAAGTGATAACTAAGTACTTGGCGGAAAGGACTCATTTACCACCAAGAAGAAAAAGAAGCAGGATCAGTAGTGACAGCAAACTCTAAGAATGACTGTATTACAGTGGAAAATGGAAGAGAAGCCATTGGTTAGTGATTTTGATCCTTTTATGCCAGATCCTGTGTTTCTAAGAGACCATGTATCCTAGGCTGTTGGTGCCACCTGTGCCTACCTGCGTCATGGGAAAAAGCACAAGTACGCACATTCGGCTGGGCTGCTGCAGGAAAGGCAGGAAGGGATTGCAGCTGGTATACTTTGAAGGCAAGTCGGACCTTGAACTGATAGGCAAAGAAAGTGGAGGGCAAAGCTGCTGTTAAATTTATGCTGGAAAATTTTCATTCTCCTAAGGGGTAGGAGAAAGAGCATCAGCTGCCAAATTTAGTGGATCCTAGCTTAGCATTCCCTTAGAACAAAACAAAAAAGCCACCAGCACCACAACAACAACAACAAAAAGAACAGGAAAATCAATCGATACTGCAAAGTATCCAGAAACAAATCTCTCCAGCAACTGTGCATCAGCAGAGAGCGAGCTCTTTCAGAGCAGAGTTTCTGCGTACAGCCACATCTTGCAGTTTCAGGCATCCCCACAAAGTCCCAAACTGACAGGTAACTGAAGCACCCCTGTTTCTCTCTGCAAAACAAACCACTTCCATCACATCTAGCAGCAGCAAATGCAGTTGCTGAAAAACACGTTGCTGAGCTTCATGCTCCCTAACCACCTGCTTGCCAAAGTACTGTGCTGGAGACCTGTGCAGAGCAGCAGCACGACAGAGTGCAGGATCTGGCCACTCTTGTGGGCCCTTGGCTGCGTGGTCCCTGGTCCCTACTGAGGTGCAGGCAGGAGATGACCAGAGTATCCTTTGATGCAACAACCTACTCCTTGTCAACAGAAGAGGAGGAGGGAGTAAGATTTGGCTCTATGTGACTTCATCTTTGTGGCACTTTGGGTTGAGCCATCTTAATTTAATATCACAATAAAAACTAGCTATGTATGTTTAAGAATAAACTCCCACTATCTGTTATTTTTAAAAGAAGTAGCCAAAGTGCTTTTCATTCTCAGGATGACCAAAGTAAAATACTTGACAAATTCTTAGTCTGTCCCTGTGCTCTCCTGGTGTGAGGAACTCAAGCCAGTATTAATGGGGACAGCATATAACCAGCCCTAAATACAGGGATTATTACTTCTATCACATTTATATTCTGTTGACTTGAGTGAATACTTTCCTTCTGCTGGCAGAATGATTACTAAATCACATTATGTTTGACATATACAGACATAATATTTATGTCTATTTATTGTGTGATAGTGCTTCATATGACTCATGTTTTATGCTTTGCTCTCTACTTGCTTGCCCGTTATTTACCTGTCCTGGATCACACTATGTAATCTGTACTGGTTAGCCTAAATTCCAGCAAAACAATTACAGATACAGTAGGGATTAATTCGGCTTTCATTTTAACAATTTCCTCATGTTTATATTGTTAATCAAGATATTGCAGAGTAGAAGGCCAGAAGTTCTTTACCAGAACTGTTATTTAGGTGATGTTTTCATCATCTACTTGAAACTCTGACAGCAGCAAAGAACGCAGTAGGATCCCAGGTTTCATTTAGTTTGGTTTGCACAGCTTCAGCAATGATTTATCTTACTGACCTCCTTTTTAAGTATATTGAAGTGCAATTACTCCCAGGAAGAACTTTACGATGGAAAGGAGAAACAAATGCTTAGGACGAGGTAGAAGGCCCCAAGTAAGGACTTGCTGATTTTTGAAATATTTAGTGTTCAATGTAAATACTTAATTTTATTTTTGCAACAGAACCTGAGAATAAATCTTTCAGCTAAGTAGTAAAAACTTCCAGAAAGTTTTTCAGAGGCTCTTTCAAGTTTCTTAATAATGTCCTGCTGAGTTTGGACCATACTAAACCATTCTTACCCCACTCACAAGGTCAGGGTCTCCAGATCTGTTCTTCTACATCACATTACCAGCTTGGCCAGACCAGCATCTCACCAGCTTGTGCAAAGTGATGAAGTTGTCCTATCAGTTATTGAGCCCATTACAACAGCGACCTTACTACCAAGGCTGAACTAACAAATCCTCAATGTTAATGGCAGAGCTGTCAGACTCATTGTCACTGGTGAGCTCTGCAGATAGGGCTAGAGCTCAAGAAATAGATACAGATCACATTTGAGAACAGCATTGTGCGATCTTTTTAGTGGACTAGTGCCATGGCCTGCAGCTTTAAAAGTACTTGGCAAAATAAATAACAAGAACTAGGTATTATTTTCTTTTAAATATTTTCGTGCAGTCATATGTTGTGAACTGGTGAATGTTAATGTTTTCTATTTTGATAGAAATCATTTTATATTGTAGACGTTTACTACTGTTCTATAAAAACTTTTGTCTGAAGTATTACTAAAAACATGCACATCATCAATAGATGTCTTTGTGAAAGCTATCTCCACTGCTGTATTAATCCATTCAAAGCAGAGATCTGCTTCTGTATTATTGTAAGCAGTACACTATTACCAGTATATTATAGCTATATACCTTAGATAATATAATCCATAACAGAGAAATTCTATTTAATGCTGTAATATTTTGTACCACCATTCCTCATTCTTTTCAATACAAAGTCTAACCCAGCTTCCCCTAAACTCTTGACATGAACTGGCTGGGTCTGCAATTCTTAGTGGAAAGGCTACCAGGCTCCAAAAATCGCATGTAGATCAGCAATTCAGTAAGTCACTTACGTTTCACAGAATTTCACTAAGCTAGTAAAGTTTCCTTGCAGTGGATATATACAGGTTAGAGTTTAAAGCAGAATTTAGGCTCAACAGTTTAGAAGCTAAATTATGGGAACAGATTTACGCAGAATATTTTGAGAAATACAGGATCACATTACATTATGAACAATGGCTCTGAAAAGCCAGCCTCAGGCTGCCTGTATTCAATGTAAGATGAGTATTCAAGGTAAATATATCCACTTATTCAGAATAAGCTTTGGTGTTTCTAAGCAGTGTCACATTGTACAGTGGCTTCAGTAGAACCAAGAAAACAAGATCAGGTTCCAGACTAATAGAAGGAGATTGGTCATTTGGGGTTGGGGTTTTTTTGCCAAAAGATCAGTATAATGGATCACATATTTCCATTTCAAATTTGTATGAAAATAAAACTGAACTTAATCTTGCATATCTCTACTAAACTCTACTTTGTACTCTGCTTTGTCACACTCTGGAAAAAAAGTGAAAAAAAGTTGACGGCTGGGCCTGTGAAATTTTATAGGTTATCTGTGGAATAACTTATTTTCTATATATGTTATTATTCTTAAGCTTTAAACATTGGCAGTGCTGTGAGGCTATAATCAAGAACAGGCCCTGGTTCAGGAGTAGGTATACATATACAGAGAGACATATGATCTCTTGGAGCTTTACAGCCTAATCGGAGGGTGAAAAATTGTTAGAGTAGAATGGAAAGAAAAGACTCTCGCCAAACCAATACAAGACTGAGAAGACATTTCACCCTGCCAGTAAATTAAAAAATAAAATAAAGATTTCTTTTAAACCCGAGACAAAAAGCACCTTGTTCATTGCAAATAAGCAAGTGAAAAGACTAGGAAAAAAAAAATACTGAAAGTTTTTATGTTATGAGTGAGAAACAACCCTGCCCATATGCACACACAGACTTTCAAGCATCTGTAACTAATATTCTCAAGCAAATGTAAACTCGGCCATTTTCATGAAATTGAATAACCAGAATGTTTCAGTCAATTGATGTGTACAAGATAATATCAGCCAGTTTGCCACTACTGGCTTTTCTTTCAAAAAATAAAAAAAGTTAAATTATACATTAGAAACCCATCAGCTAATTACACGCCCAAGAAGGGAAGACAATGTACTGCTCATGTACAGACTTGCATGAGCTTTGCCTGCCTAGCCTGAACTCTTCCCCATGCTCAGTTTATCACACAGTAGGCAAATACACCAAAAAAACCAAAACCAGAAACCAAACAAAAATATAATAGTTTCATAAAAATATAGTATATATGATAGTATTGTTATGTATTTAATTTTGCTGAACAGCTATGAAATACTAAAGGATCTAAAATAAATGAATTAAAAACTTGTGAAAACAATCTTAAGTAGTTTGTGGGGTTTTTTCAATCTTTTATAAGGATTCAGATTTGCACTGTAGAAAACCCTCCAACCATACAAAAATTTGCAGACCGAAAGCCTTCTTTCTGTATAAAGCACCTATAAAGTAAGGGAATGTATACAATTACGTAATTACATAAGGATAACTTTCAAAGACAGGTCATAAATAAATGTATGAAACATAATTCCACCTACTAGAGAATTGTTAATGCTGAACCTGGGTTTTGTGATACACTTATTCTAGATAGAAATGTACAGAAATCTGTAGGAAGCCATACTTCACATTATCTACTAGACTGTAGTACACAGTGCAGTGTATACATCTTAAATCCCCAAAATTGTATTTCTGGTATTCTTGAATTCCTCTGCTTAGCTATGATAGCTTTCTATACTGTCATCTGTAATTCTTACATGAGAGTAGACAGTAGATGCACAGTGCTCTGTTTCAGAAAAGTTTATCACATTTTAAACAGGGTTCAGTCTAACAGAACTGTGAAAAAAAAAAAAAAGTAAGCATTTGTCACAGGAATATCTACATCAGATTGATTGTATTTTGAAATACTGAAAATATTAAACAATCCAAAATGACTTTAAGCTAGTGTTGGTTTAATTTAATCTTCACACTGTGGTTTCTTTCAAGTTTTGTTTCTCATCAAACCTACAAGTAACTGGTTTTAGCATTAACTGCCAACGCTGGTAGCAGAAGAAAGTACAGAGTCTGAAAAGAACACGGGATTGTAAATGAAAATGTACATTGCATGTACAGCTCATACCCCATATATTCTGAATTGCACAATTTAGATCAATGATGTTTGTGACTCAATTTCCTGTTAATTAGAAAACGTGAAATGTTAATTGGAAAAATACATTGTATTTATTGCTCAAGTCTAGATTATATTCTACCAAGAGATATGCTCCTACAATTCTTTTACTTATGGTCTCTTTAAGCATCTAACTTTCCTGTGGGACTCACCTCTAGTGTGCGTATCAAATAAGTTTCAAGAGCATGACAGATCAGTGCCAAAATAATATCAACATTCATTACTGTGACCCACAAGTATGTATTGGATTTAAATATGAAACTGAGTCACGGCACTGTCAAGACACTAAAAAAGTATGCAATGTATTTTTAAAAAATAATCTAGTTATTTTTCCAATTTTGACCTCTCAGCCCAAAAGAAAACTGCAAACCTTACATACAAGATAAAGTTTTCCATACACTTCACATCTTATCTTGGAGCTGTTTAAAGGTTAAATTTTTTACTAAGTTAATTTAAGTATTTTGACAAGGTTATCCTGTGACAGAACAGGCCTTTATCTCTTGTGTAATATCATTTGATTGATGATCTCCCTGTGTCGCAGGAGAGGCTGATCAACTTTGCAAAAGCTCCATAACTTCCAGCTACAAGTAGATCATCACCCCCAGCATTCAAACTTGAAGAGAATCTTGGTGTGCACAGTGATGGAATCCAGTTTTACTTACTGCAAATGAAGCTTACTCCTCTGACCCAGTCCTGCCATGGAAGCAATGACATTCTGAAAAAAGATACTGTATCAATTTTTAACCCTAAACGTTACCTGCAATGAAATACCTGCAATATTGCATGTACTGATAATATATAATACTGACTGCCGTCCAGCACATATCATATACGTGCCACAGCTGCACACCAGCATGCTGCAAATATGCACTAAAATACACTATGGCATGCTTTTACATGGCAAAGCCTTGTATTTAATTAACCATGGCAACATTTAACTTTTGTTTTTCCTCCGATATGTTCTTCTCCTAACCCACAGAGAATATTTCATGCGTAGCTGTTAAGTACACTATAACACTGGAGAAAAACACATGTGTAGTATTAAAGGCTTGTTCCGTAACTGTGTTAATCTCACATTGTTTTTAAATTTGTGTTTTCATAGAAAACAAGGGAGTCCAAGACTTTCTGTATATGCTTTAAATTTGGGAAATGTTTGATTTCCCAAAAGCACAGTGTAATTCTGTTAGGACAACAGTACCAAATTTGAAAATAAACGTTCCTATAGGCAAGTTTTGAATCACAACTTAAACATTAATTTTATATTTAAACTAGATTTCTGGCCTACTATTAATTCTGCTGACTGTGCATTTTACAAAATTTTGTGGCAGACATTTCATTCTCCTTTGGAGGACCTCTTTACCTAACAGGAGATAAAATACCTTTTTAAACAGAGGGAGAAAAAATTAAAAATACGCTGAACAAGAAACACTTGAAGACAGGTCAATGCAGATGCGATTTGTAGAGCTGCACTACACACTATGATTTTCATTACATTAAAAACAGGTAGATTTCAGACTAAGAGCCTGTCTAAAGGGCAGAAGTTGTCTGAAAGCTCAATATTACCTTGGGCTGTTTGAATGGTAGAAATCTACAGACACCACAGGAACCAAAGCTGCAAACATGCATTTAAGTATACTTTACATCCTTTAATATTCTACATTTAGACTTTGAAATTCCACCTTGCAATAGCAAGCCTTGCCATTGATTTAGAGAAGTAAAGTCAAAGCAGTTCTGTAAAAATTGGTCATAAACCTGTCACAGCTGTGAGCAAACACTGCAGTCCAAACACCGCTTCTAAGATTTCTGTAGTGCAGTACTGAAATCTGTTTTATTTCCATCTACATGGATATTGCTGTATAGGCACTGTTATAATTGCTAGCCTGTTAAATGAGACTTTACATTTTAAGATTATGGAAAAAAAAGAGAAAAATGTGCAATCACCTGCAATGCACAATCCTGAAGAGCTTTAAGAATACAGGGAGTGGTACTGTGGTGTGCAAAAGAAATTTATCAAAGAATCACAAATGCTGCCTGAATCCTATTCACGCTGACTTCAGCTGGGATTTTACTATTAGCTTGAATGAAAAGATAACAGTTCTAAAAAGTCTCGTGTGCTACCATTACTTTTAGAAATGGGGCAAAAATAGTACTGAATACTCGTTTTATGTCCTCTTGCATAGAGATGAAAATACAGCATGCAACACCAAGAGAACTACTTGCATCATCATGGCATATACCCTGTGCAACCAGCTGGGCAATCCGACACAGAACAGATCAAGTTAAAATGATGGAACTGAGCATTTGATCCATCTGTTCAAAAAGGTTGCTTTAAATGCAGATAAGACAATCCAGAAAATACTAAAAAAAACCCCCAACCTTTATTTCTTTACGCTACGAGGCAGCTTCCTAGCCATCACCTTAAGCGGTTTTTTATAGTGCATAGCACTTCTTTGTAGCATATATTTATCAGGAAATTAACCTGATGTTATTCTGCCTTGCTATCAGAGTTTGAAGTCATTTGCATTAAAACCACGTACAGTGTTGCTTAGTAACAGAGACAGTGGAATAAAGCCATAAATTGGGAGGAGAAAGATGAGGCAGGAGGAAATCATAGCAGCATAAAAACTTTTATTGGCACTTAAATGTATTTTTCCCTGATTGAAGCAGAATTCATGAAACAATTACTACCCCATGACAAAGGCTGGCAATGATTAGCCCTTAAGAACTACTGTTATTTTCTGACAGTTAGGAAGCTGGTTTTGTTTATTTCGGTAAAGGAAATATCAAATCTTCTTTAGACTAAAGAAAACTGAAGACACAGATTAGCACCAGCATTTCACTGAAGCTCCTACTGTAGAATAGGAGACTTTTGTAATAATTTATATTTGCAATTAACCCAATCAGAGGTTTTAAAGTAATAGTATACACTTCAGTAATCAGTACTTACATTATGCTGCACAACAGCAGAAAATATACAATCCCATTATAGTGAAGGAATTATTGGGGG
>VZRU01001487.1:28861-55796 GCA_013398155.1 Pedionomus torquatus | reverse complement strand
GGGGGGGGGGAAGAGTTGTGAAACAATTTTAATAAATTCAGCCAGAAATATTGACAGAAAGATAAACATTATAAAAAGAAAATCTGTATCTTAATGAAGTCAATTCTACACAAAGTTTCAAGCACTTCAGGAATATCTGTACCACAATGTAAACAAAGTATGCCTTTATCATAGCAGCTAAAAATTACTTCGACTCAGTCATGGAATATAAAAGGGTTTTCATTTTAAGGATCATATCACAAGGCTTGCATACAGAAGAACTTTTACCATTCTTTGTAGCAGGGACCCAAACGAGGGTCCTCTCTGTCTCGGTACTCTCTAATGTTATTAGAAGATTTTACTTTGATTTATCCACATTATTTCAGTAAACTTTGAATGCTCCAATCCTAACCCTATCATTTCAAAGGAACGCTCAAAGCTTTACACAGACAACAGCTTACACCAAGCACGACTTGAGAGTCTGCCATCAGCACATAACCATAAAGCAAGGTAAAAATGCAGACTTCTCATCCAAACCAATTGAACAGACACATCTGTCAAGCAGGTAAGTATTACAGGCTCCTATGTTCAAAGTAAGAGGTGACCACCTTCTTCCTGTGCTTATGCCACCAGGTTCTAGAAGTAGGGTTTTCCTGTTCTGCTCTTCCAAGTGAGTGCACAGAGTTTAAACGTGGAGAGCCCCACCAGGGCAGAGAGCGCTCTGGTTCTTCCGTCCTGTTCCAATTCACATGTGTATCCTGTTTCTCCTTCTTTGTTGTTGACCTCCTTATTATATCTAATCTTAAAATTAATTGTTGGGCACACATGAAGGGAGACAAGTTCATGCAGTTGCTCTATAAATTCATTTGTATATTTAGGATGCTGGATAAATAACAATGCAATTACCTAGCATTTACTTAAGAGACTCAGAAACAAGACACTATGTATCAGAGGCATTAGAAAACAGCAAATATACATAAAAGGTAATTTCTTATTAAAAAAATATCTGAGCCTACCTCAGAACCTACCCAGTCATAACTTCGACTCATAACATGAACCTTTGAAGATTCCTTTTTACAAAGGCCCCCACCAGATTTTTAAATACCCACTTTGATAGATAATAATTTCTAAACCTTTTCTATCATCTCAGGACTAAGGAAGACAGAAGGGATAAACCCACTTCTCTGCAAGAATTGTCATATAACACATGAAACATGCATTTAGAAGCAAGGACAGAAAGTACGGCAGAAATACAAAGTATTAGAGAAGCGCTAAGACTAGACTCAGGCTAACCCTGCTTCTATTTATACATTTAGTCTTCTATTTGCTAGAATACATTTCCTCTCAGGCAGTTCTTTTAAGACTGAAAAAACATGACATAATTTTTGATCACAACTCTTAAAAACAACTACTTAGTTGACTACATCACACTCATCAACCCAGTATCAAGTGCATCCACACAAAGTTGGAACAACATTAATTTAAAGTTTCATTGACAAATTGTTAAGTACTCCCCAGTTTGCCGAATTTTCCAAGAAATACAAATCTCCATTAAAAAAATGCTGCTGTGAAAGACAACTCTGTGCAAAGTTAGATACACAAATAAAAATAAATCAAGCTAAGACATCACCCCATGTGATTTCCTGAGGGAGAATACCCCATAGGATTTCCTGAGCTGGGAACAAAATAATAAGAGTGAATCTGTGAATTAATGCTCAAATCCAAACATAAGGACTTTATACACCAGAAGAATCACTTTTATCCCCCTTAAATTTTAAAAAAAAAAAAAATGTAAGTACTGTTATTTATCATCTCCCTAGCGAAAAATATTTGTGGTTTTCTTTTAAAAAATGATGAAGCAAAACAGATGCTGCAGTGCAGAGAGCACAGCAAAACAAGGAACAGTTGTTCGCTCGCTCTCCAGTGTGCCATCCACATCATTTGCAATCATGCAAGACCTCATTAGGCCATGTGCTGAGCCAGGATGCAGCCCTACAGCCTTGGGAGCCACACACGTGCAACTGAGATCAGGAGTTGGCCATGTACTTTCTTTCCTGGCCCAACAAGCATAATCCTTACGATATAAATTCTTACAGATGCACAGACAGACCCGGCCCTAGTGTAACTTCACCGCTGGCAGAGCTCGTGTTCCCTGCATCTGATACTGCTCAGGGAAAGCACGTTTGCCTTTCATCAGGACATTGACCAATAAAACAAGAAATAAGTGTGTGTTTATTTATCAGCTAGCACAATGGGCAAGGAGCTCTATGTAATTCTGCCACGGCCAAGCCCAACCAGCCGTCGCCTTACCTCAGAGAGCAGCACTGTCCTCTCGCCGTTGGCGCGGCCGCGGCCTCAGCCCTGGGCCTGGCACCAGCCCCCAGCTGCAGGGGAGGGCACTTGCACCAGTCTCTCGCTTCCACAACGAGAAGAGTTTGTTTTCTGCCTCACACAGGGCTCCCAGAGACCTCAGCCCAGACAGGGATGCTCGGCCACAGAGCGGGGAGGTGACCTGAGCCTGTGCCCTCCACAGCCCCTGAGAGGACTCTGCCCTGCAGCCTGGCTCTTGATGGCACTTACAGGCCTTAATAACCCTGATGAGCACCACATGGGACCACCCTTCCTACCATCGGCCCGGGAACCCCTTTCAACCCTGCCTGGGGCAGTCTGTCCTAGCCCTGGTGATGCTGAAGGACACTGGTTTCCAGTCCTGCCCCAGCCCAGCCTGTCACCGTCTCCGGAGCCTGGCCGTCCTTGGCTGTGTCTGACCTGGTGCCCCCCAGCAAGCCCAGTCCCAAAAGGAGAAAGCCGAGAAATTTGTAATTAGTCTAGTAGAGGTCTCTGTGACCAAGAGTTTTCCACACAAGCTTACCTGACACTAGACTTGTATCCTATGTAAATCATACTTCAGAATTCATACTGAAGGAGTGCTTTGGTTGGAATTGCCCAAATACTTCCAGCTGTGTTTCAACACCTAGCTGCTTTTTAAGACCCAGACTTGTGCAGGTGCAAGTCTAAGTTTAGTTGGAAATTTAAGGTGATTCAAGATAAACCAAAGGCTTCTCCTAAACCTATAGACGATCCACCTGACAAGCATTATGAAAACAGGCAGGGAAGTAATGTGCAGTGCAGCCTGGTTTGACCTAGTGACAACACTCCTGAGCAGGAAGGTCAACCAGGGTATTTACAGCCCTCAACTTGAAGTTATGCTCCTTTGGCATTTGTTTCTTGGCCCTTTAGACTAGAAAGCAGACTTGGTTTCTGTGTTTCAAAATTCAACCAATTTTATCTGTACATAACCTTTTTTTTTTTCCCCAAAACGTTATTGTTTCCTTTTTGCAACATCTATGAGGGGAAATTCTGGCACTTGCAGCACTAGAAAATTTTAGGAACAGGTAGTTCAAACAGCTCTCAGGAGTGACACAGGCTATCAGCTTTGGGGCAAAGTGCTGACCTATTGTACTTGTGAGGAAATTTCTATCAATTTACAGGCTGCTTCTGAGGCAGTGGGCAAACTGATGGAATAATTCACTTACTAGATATCAGCTTAAGATTTCTCTAACTCTCGCTGCAGTTCATAGCAGCGGATAAACTCACTGCCATTCATTAGAAACAGTATTGGCCTTGCGCTAAGGTCACAGATCACGATACTAACATTAATTTATAGAAGACAAATACAGCCTGTGATAAGCTTGGAGCAATTAGAAAAGGCCTTGGCAGAGCTCCAGCACAATTTGAGGTGTGTATTCACTTCTTGTCCCTTGGGATGGTATTCCTCTAATAGGTGTTATTTCACAGAAAATCATTAAGATCAATATCGTTGAACTACCTTTGACTCTCAGAATGTGCAGTCTCTCCCACCAGACAGCTTACAAACTCTGGTAGGAGGGTATACAGCTCAAAGATGGCAGGACAGACTCTGTTTTATGCTGTTATTTGTACTTTCTGAAAGAGGCATGAGTCACTGTGACTTATATTCACAGTGAGCTGTTTAATACTGTGAACGCAGGTACTTTACAGGGTTCACCGTTTTCCCTGCAGAGCTTGTAAAAACCTTGGAAACATTGATGCTATTGATCTATACTGCAAAAAGTATAGATTCTTCAAACCTTGTGGATTTGCAATGAAGGATACTCTTACATGACAAAACCTATGTTATTTGACCTTACATGTAAAACAGCCTTAAAAGCTTTCTCTAGATGGCAAACAGAAATTATTCCTCTTGGGATCCACACAAGAGTTAAAAACAACAAGCTGAAAGAATTTAGTTCTGAGTAATATTGAGGAGCCTCTTAGCTTCAGAGGAGCTAAGAACAGTAAATAAAACTAAATAAAAAGTTTCGCTTCTCTTATTTAGAGAACTGCACTCTTTAAACAAATCTTTCTTTTTTTCTTAGCACTGTGCTATTTCATAACAACACGATTACATGATTTTTCCTAAAATGGCATAAACCTCAAACAGCTATTTTATTAATGTGCAGTTTGGGACAAAAAGGAAAAAAAAAAACAGGTAGATATCTGAAATAGTATTAATGCAACATTTAAAAATCAACTTGAAACATTATCTACCCCCTTGTAATGATCTGCAAATAGCTCCACACAGTTACGTCCTTGTGACTGCATGAGATTGTGGCCTAAGTCAGCACTTCTCAAAATGTAGTCCCTGGGAAGCAGCCTGTTTCCTCCAAGGTTCCAGATGCTAAACTGCATTAAAAGAAGCATAATGTACATTAGACTCTTTTTTCCATGTAAGCAATTGCTCCTGTAATGGTAGAAAATTATGAAAGGAATGAAGGTCAGCACATTTCTGAATGGGCAGAAACAGACTGCATAAAGCAATCTTTCCCTAACCATGAGGCCTAGCCCACAAACAAGCTTAAGTACTTCTGATGCACATCTATTTGAAATGTAGATTTTTACTTATTTTTCATACTTCTTTGTGCTTGTCATGTTGCTTACATATGCTTCCATAGTTTGCCTGCGTTCTTCCAGTCTCCGAGCCTTCTGCCTGACTGCAGTTCCTCAGGGCAGTGTGAATCTTAAAAGAAAAATAGTATAAATCAAAAGTCCTTATAGATTACACTGTGGGGGAAAAAAATACAAAGAAACAAAATGTTCTTAGCACCTAACTCTCAATTATAGAAAAATAACATCAGTTAGAAAATCACTGCTTTCATAATTACCCCTCTCAGTGACTGGTTTTTGAAATCCCATGAAAAGCTCTCAGAGTGCATTTTAAACTTTGAAGTAGTGGAGTAGATCAAAGAACATATATGTTTTTCCTCTCTTATCGAGGAAGCTGTATGGTATTTGACAGCTACAGGCAGTGCGAATTATGTGAAACTTGTAGGACCATAACAGCAATAAACTTGAAGCAGTATGTGTCTTGATAGATTTAAATACAAAATAAAGTATTGTTGCCAGTTAAATGGTTTGTGGTGTTTTTCTCTCCTCAGGCCAAGCGTACAGTGTTTTAGACAAGAAACCAAAATAAACCCCATAGTTAGAAATTAAAATTGTATTTCTTCTACTCATGAAAATTGTAGCTTTCCTGAGTTTTAACCAAACTGTAGTTGGGTAAAAAAAAATAATAATAATTTTAAACCAAAGTCTGAATTGTAGAGATAGGAGGTAGGACATGGTTAAATGGATTAGATCACCTCTGGAACACAGACTTTCATCAGGAGCATGTGCATTTCTACATATACTATCCCCAAATCTTCAGTACAGAAATACTTCTATGGATAGGAATAAATCAGGGCAGGGTTAACAGATGACAGTATCTTCTTTAGCAGAGAGAGCAATTGCGGGGAGATTAAGAACAACTTTTCGCTGTCGTTCAGTGCCTTTAACAATGAGTCCTTCAGCTTGTCTTGTTCTTGTAAGGCATGACCACATTTGCTAGAGCTACATCTGGAAAGAACGTGACCTCTTAATGTCACTGGCCCAGCCTCTGCAATGCAAAATTAATAGAGAAGCAAAATATTGAGGAAGATGTTTTGCCTGAAAGCACAAATTCATCCTTCGAAGCAACATCCACCCTTCGCTTTGTCAATTTTCCAATGACAACTGATAGTTATTTGTCACATTAATATGCATTCAATAAACTGTGCTTGAAGCAGCTGGATCAACTTGAAACCAATCTGAAAAAAATATTTGCAGAGAAAGACAAAGGAAATGACCTGTAACATTGTAGACACAATATGTTCCACATGAGAGCTCCGTCAGTTGAGTTTTTACCAACTCAGTCATTTTATCATCATTCACGGCCTCCGGTTTTCATTGTGCTGCTGTTAGTAGGTCTGGGATGCCTCTGACCTCCAATCTGCCTTCCCAGTATTTTCTGTGGTTCTTTGGTCGCAGAGAAGAAGCAACAGCAAAACCAGCTATTTAAGTGAACAGCTCCAACACACGTTCCTGCGCATCTGCAGCCCGAGCGCAATGATTAAACCAGGATTTGCTTAATTAGTTGGCCTGTGAGAAGAATGAGCAAGCAGGCATTTCCTTTCTTTTGCAGCTATGAAGGGACAAGAATGAGCTTCACATAAGTGCTACAAAATGGTTCCAAAGAAATGGTTTCTCTTCCAAGCAACTTCCTTGTAAAATGTGGGAAATCTTCCCTGTAACAAAGTGATCCACCTCCTACCCACCATCCACCACTCATGCCATCAGAATTGAGTGAAATGTGACAGTTAGAAATATCACAGTTTTAATTATTTGAAAGTTAGCGTCACATCTTAGAATGTAAGGGAGGAGAAAGCTGATGAAAAGATCATTCTCTCACCTTTTCATTCTGCATAAAATACTTGATCCAGAACTATTTCCAGTAAACTGAAATAGTCACTTTTGTTTCACAAACTCTGAGGCTAAGAATGCAAATCTGAAAAAAATTTAACCAAAACCACAAACAAACAAGTTTCTCTACAAGTACTGCATTTTTTTTCACATTCCTTAAAGAAACATATACCTGCCTTTAGGCAGGTATTCATTAAAGGAAGTACTACAGGTTCATTGTTCTCAATTGGTACAGATAATTTTGAATCGTTTAGCAGTTTCACATTTAAATTCTCAAACCCAAACTGAACATTTAAAGGAAATTTCTTTTGCGCATCCATGTGATTTGAAAATGAAACTTATAAAGTGACATTTTGAAGTAACGAGCTATGCAAACTGTCAATTAAGAGTTAAGATTATATAGAAGACTGACTAAACCACTCAGCCCTACATGTTCTCTATCAGCTGATCAAGAAGCTGTTGCTCTGCAGAAGCGTACTTGTTTCAGTTGTGGTCAAAACCAAGTTGACCATAACTTTCTGATGCAATGCCATTGTGGGAAAGCCACTGCAATGCCACAACATGTGACACAAAGTGCTGTCAGGAGTTAGGAAAGCACTGATGCTTTTAAGTAAAACTTCTAGTGGTTCGTCCTCTAAAATGCTAGTTTGGTGAGCCACACTTAGAAGCAAAATTAAAATAGTACAAAACAAGACGGTGAGAAAAGAGAGACTGCACCTGACTTTCTTACAAGCAGACAATTAAAAAAAAAAAAGGGGGGGGGTCTTGTTTAATCCAGCAAATGCTTTGGTTTGTTTAGTCTAACAAAATAAAATCTAAAATTAGATATAATTATTCCTCACAAATACATCACAGAGAGGAAAATAAAGCTCTTTTAAAGCTAAGGGATAATGCTGGTACATGAATAATTGAGTATCAGATTATCATGAACGAATAAAGGCTAAATTAAAAGACAGTTTCCAACCACCAAAAGTGTGTTGATCAGAAACAGTTTTCCAACAGGAGTAGTGGGAGTACCAGGCCAAACACACTTAAGGTGGCACTCGATGTGTCTGTGAACAGGACAATGCAGAGTGATAACTGAGAAAGCAAGAAGGAAACATGATTTTGAAGCATAAGATCCTGTTCCCCTGACGAACTGGATTACGCAGCTCCTGATTTTGATGCATTCACCAATCTCGAATAACAAGGGAAACAGACAGAAGACCTAATTTTTCTGTATATTGAACATCCTGGAGGTTTGTAAATTATGGGGGTTTTCCTGCTTTTAGCCTGTTCTGGCAACTTAAGGGAGTATTTATTTAAATAATACTTAGACATACAGTAAGTAAATGTGAAAACACTCAACTTGCAAGGCATCTAAGCATGTAAATATCAAACCTTTACTAATGACAACTGTATTTTTTTAGACAGAACTGCATGTACTAATGAACTGAAAATCCACTGATCCACAGTAGAGACAGAATGAGACTTTTCTAATCTCTGTCTCCCTATCACCTCTCATTCTCAACATGGCTTCCCACTTCCTATCTCTGTTTTGCATCTGATCAGCTAGGGGATTAAGAAAATCCAGCTGGAACTCATCAGCTTCAGTTTTTAAAGGCTGTTTCTAAATTTTCTGTTCAGCACATTGGCTGAACTGTTTTGCCACCTAATTTGAATTGTTGCTTTTCCATGAACCTGTTGGTGCCAAATTTTACATAAAATGTTTGGTTTCACAAGTAGCATCTTTTCAGCTCAGATAACCTCATTTTACTGATAGAAAAACTCCGAGTTAGAGCAATTGTTTCACTTCTGCCAGACCATACAAAGGAAATGCAGATCTTTTAATATATTTAATACCATCATTTGATATATCAGTTTCAGCAGACATCTTAACAGTTACCCTGAATATGCAGAAAAATCTTCAGCAAGATTTCATCAAGACTTAAACCAGCAAACCTGCATTGCTTTGCCCTGTGCCACACGGCCTCATGAGCTCAAGAACCTGAAATATTACACAAAGCTGCTCTTTCATGCTCCGTTTATTAGTGAAGAGGGTTTATATGGGTTTGGATATGTTGCCATACCAACAGACCCCTGTAAACGCTACCAGAATAAAAGTATGAACAGCAACTCACCTTGAAGACATCTGAGGGCTCTCCATCTGTAAAAAGACTTAGAAAGTCCATAAATCCACTCCTCTATAAAATATCACAGAGTTCTGCGCTGTAGATTTTTCATTCAAAGTAGAAATCAGGAAACAAAAGTAGAATAAGGAGAAGCAGACTTTTTCCCTTGAGCCCAGTGCTGTCAGTGAAACCCCTTGTCTACAAATTACACTGCCACTAGGTAGACAAGAGCCCTTGCCTATATATCACAAGAACTGTAAATCTCAAACACAAATAAAATTATTTTATATATCGTGTTCCATTAATAAATTATTTTCATCTGTCTTTTGCTAAAAGTATGATGAATGTCTCTAGAAAATGAAACACTCCAAAGTTTAAATCAAATGTTAACTGCCAGTAAAGCAAGAAATTAAAAAATTACCTCTCCTTTAATCTGAAATACCTTTACATTTGACATAATTTGGAAAGTTTTTTCTGGAATTGCATAAACCTCTTAGAGGCTTTCATACCTGCTAAACATAAGAATGGTCTGTCTCTTTCCTACAATGTACGCCCCATTGCCTTGCTCCACAGGGATTGCTCATGAAGAACAGGTTTTTCCTGTTGAAGCATCGATCTAAAGACCTTAAAATGGCCAGAGGGAAAGGGGAAAGTTTCTGCATCTCAAGGGTACTGGGATATGACTGGCAACCTTAACTGGATTTTATTTCTATTCTTTAGCCCTGACAAAACCTTTCAATTCAAGCTCCAGAAGCGTTTTATTCAGTGAGGGGGAGATACTGAACATCACAATCTGTTCTTATTTTCCTGGAGTGAATAATGACTACCAGTTTCTTCAAACTCATCAAAAGTTCCAGCAATTTACCTAATTCAGAAAATAGGCTGGGACAAAAGTAGCATAAAGAACACAAATATTGAATTAAAAACTATGTATGAAACAGAAACAAGCAATTCCTAAAATCCATGTATTCTGTTGTAAGCCTCCCCATGAGAAGGCAAAGCCAAATGTGAACAACATAATGAACAAATCAAGAGGTAGCTTTGCTAAGGCAGGAAAATCTTTGGCAGCAAAAGAAGAGAAAAAAATCCCCCAAGCCTTCTTACACGCACTCTGTTACACAGTAGTAAAAACCAGCTCATGACAGCAGGGAAGTAACTTCATCTTTCGCTATGAGATATCTCAAGGTAGGAATATTATGCAGTTTTGTATTGGAAAAAAAAAAAGCATTTATGCATATAAAATAGATTTTATGTTCTGTATTTTTATATATTTGAATTATAGATCATCTGATGACATTTGCACCAAAACAACAGCTCATCTACTGCACTGCATGGCTGGAGTCTTCAGTCATGGAATGTGACAGTGTGACACACTGGCTGCAGAATGCAGCACAGGGCCTTGGGATACCTTCCCTACCATTGCCACAAAGCACTACAGCAACATTTCCACATCAATCTATTTTTTAATATTTTTTTTTTAGAAAATGTTTTAAATAATTAACAGAAAATATAAGGAGTTCAGGTAGCTGTGATGTTTCAGGAGGCAGGGGATCAAAGCATGGTCTCTCTTTACTCCTCCTTCACTGCTTCCCAGCAGATCAGATTTCAGAATTGGAAACTGAGAAGGGCAGAAAAATGTAAGTAAGAAGCAAAGATAAATTAGTAGCAAAAGGGCTCTGTCTAAAACTGGACCTGGGTAGCCCTGGTGTTTGAATTTCCTGTATTACAAACCAGACTTTTACAAGCTATTTCCAATCAATTTAGTAAAAAAAACAGTTTCAGTCATGCTCTACCAAGCAAAAAGGCAAAATGATTGAATTTAAGCACCCAGACTTGCATTGGTGTAATACAGCAAAATCCCAATGCTGAATTTAAAGTCGTTATCTTATCTCTGATGCCTAAACACTGCCATGTGTACAGACAAAAATATTTCCCAAGAATGTTGTTGTTTTATGTTCTGCAGCTTGCTGCTTTTCTGCTTCGTCAAGGTCTTTTTCATACAAGTTTAACAGAGATGCGTCCAGCTGAATTCATTTCCAAATAAATTCATGAAGATTAGACTGTGGCTACATGACGAAATTGTTTGTAATCTGGATGTTTTTCTTTGTTACATGAAGCCAGCTGTTAACTGAAATATCACAAACTATTCATCTCTTGCAAAGTCCAGTTTTATCTTTAGTCATTGACTTCCCTCTTTGAATAAAAGGAACTTTTCACCTAGACAAAAATCCACACCTCAATCAGATTTGGTTCCACACACATCAGCAGAATGAATCTGATTTCTTGTTATTTTTTCCCTGTGATGTCTCCCAAATAGCTAATACACTTGCTTAAATCAGAAAGGTTCTCCCTCAGATTGAACTTTGTCTACTTAACACGTTCATAAATGAACACAGTGTCAAGATTAATTCATTTAGCTTAATTTGCTACCCTATACTCCTATAATGAGTGAGCTCTCACTATGGTTTTTCAAATTAGTGTGTTTTAATAGTGCTGTCCAAGTGTAGATTATTAGTCCAATTAATTGCTTTGGGAAGAGTTTTATGAATACTTCAGATCAACTAAGAACCATGAGTCTTTTGAAAAGGAACATAATGTTACATGAACAAATTGATGTGCAGAATACCCAAATTATTTAATCTATTTGCACTTTTTGGTTTAGTGTTTTTAAATTTTTTTTTGTGTTCTTTTTCCTATTTACAACATGACATAAGAAATGTAACAGCAAATTCTGGTAGAACTAAGTCAATGATGTCTTATTGTGTATATTCTGTTGGGGATGAAGCCGAGAATTAGCTGAAGTTCTACTGGATTCTAGTGAGTTCTACTTTTTTCTGCAGCTTGTGAATTTAGATTACTTCAATAAATGTGAACTGAGAAAGTTTTCTCATTTCTATATGGTGTTGTTTTTCTGAAACGATAGAAGTCTCTGACTTTTGCACAAGTAATGGCAGTTGATACAAACTGCCTGTCAGCAAAGGGCACCAGATTTCAAACTCATGCAGAGCTGAAGGTAACTATCCAAGCACTAAGCTTTAAATTTTATCAACTATGGATGATAAACAAGGTATACAGGAGAAGAAGAATGCTCTGGTTTGAGGCAAAACAGAACCATGAAAGCCAACACATACATAAAGCTAAACAGACCAGTAAATTACCCAGCCCTCTGTAAAAAGAAATTTCAGTTAGGCCCAAGCGCAGAATCAAGTTCTCAGTCCCTCAGTCCACTCTTTACCTTGAGCCGTTCTTGCTGACGTGCTTTTATGCATCTTGGACTCTCCCATTATCTGCCTCTATTCCCACTCATGGTGATCCTGCTGTGCTAACTCCAGTATAACATCACTATCTGGATCATATTTAGCTGGATGAAACCTGTCTAAATTCTCCTGTTAAAACTGGAGGTGGAAGATTGCACACTGACAGCCTGATTTACCTTCAGCCCCTGCAGAGCCTGGGGTGGGAATGAGGGGAATACTGAGAACGACAATGTGCTAACAAACCGTATTAGATATCCTGGAGAGACCTCAACAGTGAGCAGATACTCCTGCATCTTATTACAAAATAATTCCAGCACTGCCTCAGCTGCATCTGGTTCTGGCATTGTTGGAGACATTATATAGGTGTAAATGTTGTGCTGATATACACCAGAAGAGGAACTCCTACACCACTCAGATACTGCAAGAAGATGAAAGCTGAAAATATCAACTGTCTTGTGTTAGTAAGAGCACCGACTGTCTAGTTATTTGTGTGCTTTTTTTAAGATTATGAACTTTTAACTGTCGGTATGATCTCTCACTACATGCCACATGCTGATCTCAGTGCCTTAAAAATTGTAGAGGAAGGATCTTACGCTTTTTGGTATATTTGAGCTGTCACTGAATCCTGCCATGACCCTGCCAGCCTTACAGATGCCAGGAAATAGCCTTGAGTACAATAACCTGTCACACTCTTATACATGACAGAAAGCCTATCCCAAGGACAAGTTAATTAAGCAGAAGGTGTCCATAACCAATGGGTGTGAATTCAGTCCTTCGCATTGCTTCATTAAACATCTTTTTTTTTTTTTTCCCTTTGGCACTAAACAGATTCTTAGTGCTTGATTTCTGGGAATTCTGGCACTGCCAATACTACTTGCTCTGCCAGTCCCTGCCTTGCAGTCCATCCACTTGAGAGGTGGAAGGAGAGAGGCTGCCAGTAAAGACTGAGGCAACTACTGCCAATACTACTACAACGATAGTGGTACTGCCAGTTCACTGCTTTCCATACTGTTTTCAAGCAAACAGGAATCTGAACGTACATCTTCTAGCTAGGAATAGAAAATACTTTCTAAGCACTAAGCGATCTGAGCATTGATCATATAATGAAGCTCCAATACGTTCAGTCTTAATTCTGACTACTAGAGGTCAGTGGTAGAAATATGATACCTATTTCACAGGAGATACTGGGGCAAAAATTCATGAACCCGAAAAAAGTTATAGGCTTTGCTGTTTCTCACCAGATTAGTCAGTGGCAGAAGCAGAAACACATCCCAAAGTCATGAAAGCTACCTTTCTCTGTTCCATACCCGAGGTCTCATTGCTCCCATTCTTTTCTCTCCTTATCGAATTCCTGTTCACATGTTAAACAGCATCTGCAAATATGAAGGGGGGAAGCGAAAAAAAAAAAAAAAAAAAAAAAAGAAAAGAAAAAAGAAGATACCTACACATAGCTACCAAAACAGTAGGATATGAGCATGTCCCAGGGCACTAATGTTGAAAAAGCCTTTGATGAATTAAAAGATGCCATATTAATAATATATAAATACAGAGAAAGTACCAAGAAAGCTTGGAACATACACTGGATAGCAGATTCTGCTGATCCTGGCCTCTTCAAAGTACTCTCAAAGGTCTTCAGAATATATTCAACAATATATTCAACTCTTCAAAACCAAGGTTAGCACATATTTCCTTAACAAATAAATAATGATAAGTGGGTCCCCGTAATCCAAACATATGGCTGCTGTGGCACGTTAGGATTTGGCTACATTATCAAAAATACATAAGCAGTGTTAAGATTTTGGCATTAAGGAGTTTCTCACTAATCTTTTGGAACATTAAGAAATATCAAACTATATGAGGAAGTTAAATTTGTCAATCAAGAATTATAAGAACTGACAATGTATTGTCACTAAAAGATAGCAGATTTTTTAAAATATAGAATCATGGATTAGTTTGGTTTAGATGGGCCTTTAAAGGTTTCTTCCATGTCCAACACCCCTGCAATGAGCAGGCACATTTTTAACTATAAGAGATTGCTCTGAGCTTCATCCAAACTGACCTTGAATGTTTCCAGAGACAGAACATCTATGACTTCTCTGGGCAACCTGTTCCAGTTTTTCACCACCCTCACTGTAAAAAACTTCTTCCTTATATCTGTTCTAAATCTATACTCTTTTAGTTTAAGACAATTAGCACTTGCCCTGTTGCAACAAGCCTTGCTAAAAAGTTTGTCCCCATTTCTCCTGTAGGCTCCCTTTAAGTACCCAAAGGTTGCAATAAGGTCTCCCTGAAGCCTTCTTTTCTCCAGGCTGACCAACCTCTCTTGGTCTGCCCTCATAGCTGAGGTGCTCCATCCCTCTCATCATTCTTCTGGCCCTCCTCTGGACCCACTACATCAGGTCCATGTTTTTCTTGTGGTGAGGGCTCCAGAGCTGGACACAGTACTCCAGATGGGGTCTCAGCAGAGCACAGTGGCAGAATCACCTTCCTCAACCTGTTTGCCATGCTTCTTTTGGTGCAGCCAAAGGATGCAGTTGGCTTTCTGGGCTGTAAGTACACATCATCAGCTTACGTCCAGCTTTTCTTCCACCAGTACCCCCAAGTCCTTCTTGACAAGGTTGCTCCCAGTCCTTTCATCCCCCAGCTGTTATTGATACTGGGGGTTGCCCTGACCCAGGTGCAGGATCTTGCCCTTGGCCTCGTTGAATCTCGTGATGTTCACACAGGCCTACTTCTCAAGCTTGTCCAAGTCCCTCTGGATGGTATCCTAGTCCTCAGGTGTGTCAATTGCACCACTCAGCTTAGTGTCATGTGCAAACTTGCTGAGGGTGCACTCAATCTCACTGTCTGTATCATTGATGAAGATATTAAACAATACTGGTCCCAGTACGGGACTCTGAGGGACACCATTTATCACCAATCTCCATCTGGACTTGGAGCCATTGACTGCTACCCTCTGGATGCAACCATCCAACCAATTCTTCATCCTCTGAACATTCCACCCATTAAATTCATATCCCTCCATTTTAGAGAGAAGGATGTTGAGGGGCCTGTGTCCAAGGCCTTACAGAAGTCCAGATAGATGACATTCATAGCTCTTCCCTTGTCCACTGAGGTAGTCACTCCATCATAGAAGACCACAGGGTTGGTCAGGCAGGACTTGCCCTCAGTGAAGTCACGCTGGCTGCTTCAAATCACCACCTTGTCCCCCCTTAAGCTTCCTATGCCTTAGCATAGCTTCTAGGAGGATCTGTCCAATGATCTTTGCAGGCAATGAAGTGATACTGATGGGTCGGCAATTCCCAAGGTCCTCCTTTCTACTCTTTTTAAAAGTGGGTGCAATGTTTCCCTTTTTCCAGTCACCAGGTACTTCACCTAATTGCCATGATTTTCAAATATCATCAAGGGTGGCTTGGCAACTACATCAGCCCATTCTCTCAGGGCTCTAAGATGCGTCTCTTTGGGTCCAATAGTCTTCTGTACATTCAGGTTCCTCAGGTGGTCACAAACCTGATCTTCTCTTACAGTGGGAGGCAATTTGTTTCACCAGTCCCTGCCTTGCAGTCCATCCACTCGAAAAGTGCGGGAAGAGAAGTTGCCAGTGAAGACTGAGGAAAACAAGTTTTTGAGTACCTCAGCATTTTCCCTGTCTGTTGTTAGTAGTTTGTTACTTTTCAGCAGGAGTACATTTTCTTTGACCTTCCTTTTCTGGTTGACATACCTTTAGAAGCCCTTATCATTATTCTTTGCATCCATTACAAAGTTCAGCTCCAGCTGCAACTTGGCCTTCCTGACCCCAGCCCTACACAACCAGGGAGGATCCCTATACTCTTCCCAGGACTCCTGTCCCTGCATCCCCTGCCTGGGAATTTCCTTCTTGCCCTTTAGTTTGACCAGCAGGTCTTGACTCAGCCATGCTGGTCTCTTACCTTTGCTCAACAAACTATCTGATTAAGGAAATATGAATTCTATTTCTAAAACTGAAATAAGAAGTTACTACAAAAATGAATTTCAGCTGGAATACAGCCAATTATTAGCATCAAGTCTTTTTACAGCTCATGTCACTAACCACAGAGAATACTCATGGTGAGTGGCAACACCATAGGTGGTCTTATTTTTAATCATCAAAAAAAGAAAAAAACTGCAACAAAACTGCAATAGCTGACAATTTTTTCAGCTGTGCTCATCTTAAGTAAAAAACAAAATACATGTGCTGAAGGAAACACTCTCAGGTTTCAGCTGTTTTAGTTACTTTCTTGATTTAAAAAAAAAAAAAATTCCTTCTGAATCTTTTCAAAGATGTAACTAACCCTGGCCTCTGCATTCAGTGTCAAGTAGTAAAGACCAAGGTTTACCCAGCCATGGCCAACTGATGTGCTGTTGCCTTGTAATCAGGCACTAAAAAGAACAGATGGCTTAACCAAATTTAATTTGTTATTTTATTTATCCTTATGCTGCCCTTTTATCAAACAATTATTAAACATTTATATTACACAATTAGAAAAACAAGACAAAGTTTAAAGCTAGTTTATAAGCTAATCTGACAAAAAAATCATCAATCCTGAGATGCAAAATAAATCATTGAAGTAGGGTTCTGGGTCATTGGCTTTTTTCTAACATAGTCTGGGATGGAAAGAGCAAAGATCGCAATTAGAAATTATAGTATTCAGTAATGATTGCCAGCTCAGTAGTTGATGGCAGTATTGCTGTGGCAGTGACTGGTGAAAAAAACCCATACAACAAAATCCCCTATCATCTCCAACTACAAGCAAAAGCAAAGAATATCTTAAAAGTAAACTCACATATTGAAATCTGGCAGTCTTCTATTTCCAAGATGCTTCTCAGTGCTCAACAGGGAATGATGACATCTGCAATGTGTTTGATTACTTCTTGTGATCGTTTATTCATTACAAGACCTGGGCTTGATCATCTCCACAATATTGTCTTAACAGCGTTCATGGGATCAGCCATTTTATCTGATACTGTAGATCTCATAATTGTAAAATTAAAACTTCTGATGATTTTGTGATTGTTTTGGCACTCTCTCAGAACAACTCCTGCTGTCATCCTTCTTAGGAGACTTGACTCTAAGCAAGATTATTGCAGGCAAGAACCTACACAGCTGAAACTTAGATCATTAATTGTAAAGTGAGTTCAAGCCCTATGATTGGGCAAAGATAGTTTTGGATAAATAGCCTCAGTACAGTTTTGGAGTCTCCTTCAAGGAACATATTAATCAAGGGTCATATCGTCAATCACAAACTGCTGCATTTTTGGTACATTGATTTTAAAAAAATATTTCTACGTATTCTGTATATAAGGCTGCTGCAGCTTTACTCTGGGTTTACTCCAGAGAACCTCATAAGAAATTAGGTGCAGAGTCTGATGACACATTCATTCTTAAAATGGTCATTGACAATTCAAATTTCTGCACTTTGTAACTACGTCTTTTAATATGAGTTTAATATATATTAGTTTTCTAATAATTTTTCACATATTATGTCGTATGCATATATATAGATTTCCACAAAAGAGCAGGCATGGGGTCAAAGAACATCTTCAGGATTATCTGTGTCTGAACCTTTAATTTGTCTGGTCATCTAAGGATAACAGAAGACAGAACTGAGCTCATAAATTCCATTCTTTATATATTTATACACTGATTCATTTAGAAGCTCCCTGTTAAAAACATCAGTTACCTCAGGACACAACAGCAACAGACAATTAACATTAATGCCAAGTATCCATTAATGAAAACTAAACAGATGCAAGTGCAGTGATGCAAACACATTATTGTTTCTTAGACAGTTTAGGCACAACATAAAAGGTAAAGATAAGAATGCTTTTGCATCACTACATTTCATCTAATCTTCTTGCCCTATCTGTAATGCCCACAGTGGTGCTTAATTCAAAAGATATATACCTCTGGTCTTTACATGATTAAATTAGAAAGCATGCAAGGATTGCTGAGTATATTACATGACATATACAACTCCACTGCAACTATACCCTCAGTTCTGCAGACACTTGGACTACTTACAAGTTTCAGTGAAGTGGCTGAGCAAAGAACAAGTTCAGTGCTTTTCTTCTCTCTTGAGGGAAAAAAAAAAAAGAAAAGATAATTGGTACATCCCAACTGTGTTTCCTATTCCTTTGTCAGAGTCAGCCCCATATTATTCAGGAAGAGGGACAATGCAGTGTGATTAAGACCAGGCACACTGCAACACCTCCTCGTAGACATTTACCATTACATGAAATAACAATAAATATTCTAAAGTATAGTTTGGAATCCAGCAACCAAATTATTTTAAAAATAATAATTAAAAGTCACATACAACAGAACAGGACAAAATAAATTAAATTTACTTTCTCACATCAAGAGTTTATCCAGCTCAAGTAGCAAGATTCTTTATCCAGCCTCCCTTGAGACTTTCATCTGTTTTCACAGGTGTGGAGTAAAATACACATTATAAATAGCATGGAAATAAAACAAGGCCAAGGGAATAATCAGTTGATCACCAGGTATTTCTGGTGTATAACTGATAAAAAGCAGGATAAAACAGGCTATAAAAGCAGCATAGGAGACCTGAAAAACTGAGGTTTTTCCTTTAGAAAAAATGTGGGCGCTCTGGGTTCTCATAGGTGCTGCAGCTGTTTCTGCTCACCTGCAGGATCTTGCCTTTGATGGGTAAGAACAGATGTCATGTTTTATATTTGCACAACTTCTTTAGCATGAGCAAAAGCCTCTCAATTGACTTACCTGTATCAAATCCAATCTTTTTCTCTCTTTTCAGGCAGAAGGTGTTCCGTGTGATTCCACAGAATGATGAGCAGGTGGAAATCATCAGTTCCCTTGCCAGCAACATAGAGGTAAAGAACTTGAGGAAGGGGCCATATTGCATGTGAAAAAAACATACCTCCTTTTATTTAACTAACATATATCTTTAAAAAAGGAGATCATGAAACTGAATTAAAGACCTAGTTTTGATTCCATTCAAGTCAGCTAGAGTGTTTCTTCAGAAAGTACAGGACAAGGTGATAAAACTAGAGCTATACATACATTTTAATTCCTTTCTAGAAGATCTGGATAATCCAGTCTGAATATCAAAGTGCCTCCCAAAATTTCTTAATAGGATAGGTTAATATGAAATGCTCTATTCAGTGGGGGCTTTCAAGAATGTATTAGATAAAATATGGACATTCCAACTACCAGAACTTTTACCATTATAGGCAAAACCATTTCACTCCTGTCAATAATCTAAAAATCCATACTCCCAACAAATCCAACTTTTCTTTGGCCTCGAGTCTCTTGTGTCATCTTTTCTTTAAAGCTTCCTTTCTCTCCAGCCACACTGCATGTTTCTTCTGACCTGGATGTAGATATATGATGACACAATGACATGAGAAAAAACAATAAAGACAGAAAATGTGTTTTCAATATTTCTCATCAGCTTTGATGTTGTAAAATAGCTGTTGGTAAAAAAGACACCATAATCTCTGGGATGAAAGGATGGTATTTTTAACGAAGCACAGATGTGGAGAGCTATCATTAACAGGCCAGTATAGCATGCTCAGTGTTCCTTAGAAGAGTATACTATTTGAATGGTGTTGCCACTATTAAGAATATTAATATACCATGCTTGCTTTTAAGTGTTTAGTATAAAGAGATTGTTCCTTTTCTTTTTAGCAAAGAAAATATCCTTGGATTCTCATTGTTTTACAAAGCAATCAGTCAGGAATGACATAGTAGTATATCCTGGAATAGTCATCTCACTTGAAGACACACAGTTCATGAATATGCCCACCAGCCCCAATGTCCTTTATATTCACAAGATGAAAGGCTGAAAAGGCATTAGATTGGCAAACCAACTTTGTTTTCACTGGTCTTTAATAGGATTCTTTATATTTTACACATAAAATAGTAATAGCATTGCCTTTTGTCCATCCTGAACTAAGCATCTTCCAAAGGCACAGGTTCGTACATCAGCTTTAGTGAACTTAGTTTTAAAAGTGCTCATACAGACAACACTCTTTCCCAACTGATTTATGTAAAGTATTCATCCCCCTGCTACTGAGTCAGGAGTCCGTTTCTATCTAATGCTTACAGGAAGAAACCTCCAATGAAATCTGTATAAGGAGTGAAAGAACTTGTAAAGATAGATATAATACTTACATGCCTGTATGCACTCAGAGGCTGTGGAATACTTGGCATTTGTGAAATGTATCTCCAGAATTCTGCCATATAAATTGCAGGACCTAATAAAATCTTCTTAATCAATTTCCAGTTAAAATTTAAATTGATACTTGAGGCAAGCAAGGTCAGGTCAGTGTAAAAGGATAGGAATGAAATTTGGTATATTAATCACAATCACCATCACTCATACACCCACCTAAAATCACAGCTATATGTCTGTATTTATTTGTTTATGTATTCATTTGGCCTTCTTTCAGGTTGACTTTTGGCAGCCAGACTCTGTCACACTGGTAAGGCCAAAAATGGAAGTTGATTTCCGCGTTGAAGCTGACATCTCTTCTGAGGTTGAAGATCTTTTGAAAGAAAGTGGAATGGAGTATAGGTAAGTTTGTTCTCACTGCTGTATTTTTGAATAGAAGGAGATTAATTAATGGGGAAGGTGTGTTGGATCTTTTCATATTAGTCAACTGATCTTCCTGTCACAAACTTCATCCCTCCTGCAGATGACTCTACCGGATTCAGCTGTCCTATGGCAGTTCAAATGGACTGTAGCTGCTCTGAGTTAAAAGGGTGAGGTGAAATGTTGATAGAGGTAGGAGATTGGAAGCAAAAACTTACTACTAGGAAATCCCCAGAGGTGAAAGCTCCCTGCAGGGTGAGTACTGAGAGGACAAGAAAGATTTCCCGTTAAAGACAAAGTGCAGCAAAGGTCTAGGAAGAACTGGAAAATACACCAGATAGGTTTTCATGATAGTATCAAGGAACAAAAATGGTGAGCCCCAGAGGTCACCATGAAGAGCTTTCCACTGAGTTCTCTAACCTGCAGAACAACAGCTAGAGGGGCAAAAAAATCCCAGCTGGTGACAAAGAGAAGACAGTTGCCAGATGGAGGGCAAAAGAGCGGGGAGAACAGTTTCCCAGGACAGCCTTGAGGTTACACAGGAGATCTTTGTCAATGATTTCTCCAAAGATCAAACTCTTAATTAGCTCACATGTTTCATAAGTGTATTACACAGAAGTAAAAAAGCCCTGTATTTCCATGATCAAATGCAACTGTAGCATAAGTGGAGTGAATAGACCACACTGCCATATTACACATCCCTGAGAATGGAATCATTGTAGTGAGAAGCACTAACGGGAGGGGAAGGAGAAAAGAGGAGGATCAGGCAATTGCTTATACTTTGTATCTCGGAGTCACTACGCAATCATTAACTGAGGATGAGAAGTTGATTCTGGGCTGGAGTGCAGTGGGGATGTCTGTCTTCATTGCTCCTTTATCTCCACCTGAGCTTTGCAAATTGGCTCATCCCATCTTGATTATCAGGCCTTTTCAATGTGTAATGGATATTCTGTCAACATCATGTACTCAGACACTGAAAGTCAGTGTTATTTGATCAAATTCTCATGACTTCATTTGCTGGGTGGAGAGCTTTGTCTCTCAGCCCCACTCTTTTTGCCACCAGAACAAATTCCTTCATTGGACACCACACAGCTCTCATTAAACATTACTTTTATGATCTTCTAAATCCAAAGATAATCCACCCCTAAATTTACTGGCCTCATGTTAACCATGTCTGATTTGGATGCTGCTGAAGGAACAGAATCTAAAAACATTCTAGAAGAAAACATTTGCCACAGCCCACATACAGCACAGGAATCCAATTTTTGTGGAATTTCCTCTTTGGCAGAGGAGGAGTTACTCTACATGTGTTAGTTCTTCTTACAGTATTCATCAACTCCCTCAGGTCTATGCACAAATCTTTTGATTGCAAGAAAGGCCATAATGTCTGGAAAGCGTCCCTGACAAACTTGAGTAGAACGTCCTTGTGACAACCCAAGCTGTTACAATTCCTTTGAAGTGCAGCTGCAATGCCATGACATCATGTCAATGTAGTCATTTGCATTGTTTGTTCCGAAGGCTGGTGGCGCCTCACAAAGTGGCCTCCTGCTCTTCTATCCAAGTCACAAGTGATCAAGGACAATCACTTGTGGACGAACAAGATTTGTAAGAATGTTAATACAAGCACTGGAAAAACAAGAGGACTTCATTTTTAATAGCCAAGGTTGAAATACAAGCAAAAGGTCCTCAGGAGCATGCTCAACAACAAGCTGTTGTGTCAGCCCCAGGGAAAGATCCAGATGGGATGCTGGGGTTTTCCTGCCATTGTTTGTCCTACTTTAATAGCCCACCTCACATGCAGTGAAGTAGCTTCAAGGATGGATAATGCTACCTGCAACAAAGCTGTCAAACCACACCTAAACTTTTGAAGCTTGGTTTGATAAAGAGCTTAATCAGGGAAACCTCTCTGTGTTGCTGCATGGGAGTGTTACGTTGCTGCAGTCTAACTGACCTCCAGTGCCATAGGTTCAAGAGGGGGCCCTTTTCCCATTGAGGCAGAGACAATCTGGCAATGTGGGGTCAGCTCAGCACTCTGTCTCAGCATTGCCATTCTTCCTAAAGCAGACTGTTGCCACCCTGGAGGTTTGATAGTATGTCAGTAAGTAGGCAGGTGCTAATTAGGAAGAAGCTATTGCTCCTTGATCGTTCTAGCAGCAAGGCTGAGGAAGGAAGTAGGTTGAAACTTGAACCTAATACATTTTCTTTTCAAACAAGTAAATCAACCTCCTACCCCATTTCACTTTGCAATCTGTGCAGCCTTAATTCTTGGAATATCCTGAAATGTCTGTCTCGTGCTTGCTTTCTAGCTACCAAATTGCACATTTGTCTTCACGCTTTTCATGATGCCTTATTGCAGAGTTCTGATTGATAACCTGCAGGCTGCAGTGGACGCCCAGTTTGACAGCAAAGCTCGTACCACCGGTCACAGCTATGAAAAGTACAACAACTGGGAAACGGTAAAATCTAGAAATTTGCCACTTTATTAGATTGGTGACTTAGCCTCTGCTATGCTTCAGATATGCTTCCATTCTTCTTCCCTTTTCCTCTTCTGTTCCATCCATATGATAACTCCTCCAAATTCTCCTTCCTCTTCTCCTTTAGTGCTCATAACCAAGTCAATTTGTATAACTCACCCTCCTACACCAATGTCCTCTAGTTCTGCTCCCACTGCTGCGAAGAAACTGGCAGAAATCCAGTGACCAGGCTGACATGCTTCACTCCTTTTCCCACCTCCTCTGCTAAAAAATTCTTGATTCCATTCCTCCCCCCAATTCTAACTCTTCTTCTACCATAAGATCTCCCCTCCTCCCTTCTATCCTCACAACCATGTTCATGTTTTCTGATATGTAATCTTGGCCTTGTCACTCTTCACCTCTTTGCATCATGCTGCATCACAGTCCTTATATTTAAAAGTATGACAATCTGCCTTTCATGTCTTTCCTTGCAAAGATCTTTCATTTTTGTGCCAATCATTGCCCACTAAGCACCTGTTACATTTTCAAACAAAAATTTGTATTTCCTCTCCAAGTGCTATCTGTAGATCATACACAGATTTAATCCATTTTCTTCCACCAGAACTCTCCTAAAAATTTCTTTTTACAAGACTATTAAAAAATAAAAAACAAAATCTCCACTGATTGCCAAGATTATTTGCATGCAAAAAAACACTAACATCCATAATGTCAACCATTACTTCTAATATTTTCTTGACAGTTTGTCTAGATTTGTCTGCTGCTTCTTGTCTTTTTCTTAGTTCATAGATAGATCTTTGGGCATGAAATACTTTTTTGTGTGGATGTGGCAACATTTTTGTGAGCTTCTGAAGGCATCTGTAACAAAGGGAATCTGCTCCAATATTAAGATAATAAAAGCTGTTACTACTTACCTTAAATAATAAGTAGAATGGAAGAAATTTTCTTTCTTTTTTTATCTGGCATTGGTGGACTTTTCCTACAAATCCCTGTCCAGCACTTCTGTCATTAATTCAAGAATGATGATAAATAAAAGAGCCGTGAAACTCCAAAACATTACAATATTTAGAAGATTTAAGGAATTCAACCCACCAAATTTAAGTTTTCTTTTGTTAAGAGAGCTTAAGTGTTGACAAGGTCATAACTACATAGGGTTAGTATTCAAAGGGTTTTGTAATCCAATGACATGTTTAAATAAATTCATACTGAAAAAATCACTTCAAACACACAGCTCTATTACAAGTAGGAATGGATTCTTAGAAATCTATAAAAAGTATTAAATATTAGGTTGCTAGGTGCTCAGAAGGACTGTTCTGGTTTGGGACCTGTGAATTAATTTTGCTAGACCTGAGGACAGAGACATTTGTAAATTTACCCTCCTTATTAAACAGATAGCTGCTTGGACTGCTGATATCGCTGCTCAAAACCCAGACCTTGTCACTCGCAGTGTGATTGGGGAAACATACGAAGGACGGCCAATGTACATTCTCAAAGTAAGTGCGTTGATTTCTTTGTGCCAGATTTTTCCTCCGTTAACTTCCATAAGGTTATGCTGTCTGTTAAAATACCAGTGATGCTAAGACAGTAATATATGTTTTGCAGAAAATCTAATATACTTTGTTCACTACTACTATAACTTGTTCAACTTCTAAGAATTTTTTTTTTTTTAAGAAGGGACATAATGAAATAATGAAAGTTCAGACATATAAATTTAACCATGTTCCTGAGAGTTATTTGAACACTCATCTACCTTTATGTTTTCTCATCTGTCGTTTATAAACCCATTTAAGTCTAAAAGGATCTATAAATGTCAGTTTCTCTAGCAAAAGGCAACAAATTTGTTTGTATCTTCATCATATATAAATTTTTGGCATAACTCTTATTCATAAGTAAGATATGATTACTTAAANGGGTAGAAAGCTTATTTACCTTAATAAAAATGAAAATATTAAAAGTCTTTTTTTTTTTTTATCTTCAGTATCACGGTCAGCTACAGCTGAGAGCACTCCATAGATTTCCATTTAATCAAGGAATACTGTATTTGTGTAAAGTTTGACTTTTAAGGTCAGCAAGCTGAGTGACTTGTTCTGTGTATAAATCAGGTTTTTTTTAAGACATGGGGTTTATTGTTTTTTTCCTAGATGGGAAAAAGTGGTCCAAATAAGAAGGCCATCTTCATGGATTGTGGTTTCCATGCAAGAGAGTGGATCTCCCCTGCTTTCTGCCAGTGGTTTGTGAAAGAAGTCAGTAAGCTTAATGATGAAAAAATACTTTACAAAATGCAGCCAAGTTTCAGAAGTGAGCAGCAAGAGCTGAAGAAGCTACAGATTGCCTTTGCACCTCTAAATACCTGTCTGCACAACTCTTCTCTCAGCTCAGATGGTTAGAGTGTAACTGCTTGAACCAGATCTTAATGGTTGGCCCTTTAATCTTTCAGCAGCCTAAGACTAAAAGCATGTGTAAGAGGTATTGACAATTACAAGGGTTATTTACACCGTCTATAAATTTCTTTCTGTACCTGGAGTCAGAGAAAGGTGAGAAACAAGCAAAGAGGTAACATTATAAACATAGTTACGTTCTTCACATAGGTATAAGGAGTAGGGAATAAGGAAATTCAAGGGCACATCAGAAGGCATCGAAATGCATGTCAAAAAAAGCTGTCTTCCTATTATGTCAGGTGCCATATTCCCTGCAACCAGCTTTACTCAGTAAGGCAACAGAGAATGGAAACCTACCCTCAGTTAAGCACAGAGTGCACTGAGGGGATGTACCCAAGAGAAAGGAAGACTATAGATGTGCCTTCCTAAACTCCAGTCAAGAAGAGGGAAATGCATATACAACCCTTGGAGCTGCCACTTGGTGTTGTACAGGATGGTTTCTAAAACATGAACCTATATTCAGAAAATTGCTGCACAGGTAAAATTAGCTTTACCTCAGGCTGGGATACTTAAAGCATCAAATTAAACGATTTAATCTCCTTTGTCTTTTCCTTCTTGCCACTTATATAAAGCAGGTGGGTGTTATCAAATGCTGCATAGTCTTCTCTACAGAGAAGAGGTATATTCCCCCTCAGTGGAGGGGGATCAATCAACTTAACAGAACAACTCACATATTGAATATCAAATTTTGTAAGAATTTTTGCTTGAAGATTAGGGGGAGGAAAAAAGCAAACCCAGGAGCAGTAGCTGGTATTCAAAACCAAAGGAAAGTAAAGCCAAGGTACAGGAGTGAGTCACGCTGGCAGAAGCATTGGTGGCAAGTGTAATCTCAGTCTGATCAGACAGCCATGCGGTTTTGTGTAGGGAGCAGTGGAAATTGAAAGTGACATCTCAGCGGAGTCAATGGGAATGTGATTTCATTATCTCCTAATAAGGCTGCAGACAGTATGTGCTACCATTTTTCTTTTAGCAATTCACGTCACTACAGCTGTCATTTTCACTGTCTGGTCACTTAATTAATGGGTGTATCTGACACCAGTAGCGGCTCTGCTCAGTGGATCCAAGTGTGGATAGGCAGAAGCGCTTTAAAAGTGCAGTCCTCTGAGCGTCATCAGTGGTTCACCTAGGATTGTTTCTAGACATAAAAGTTAAAAAAAACACTGAAGGAAAACATGAGCAAGGTGAATTGCTATACGTAACTCTGAAAAAAAGATACCCCAAGGATTTAAAAAAAAAAAAAAAAAAAAAAAAAAAAAAAAAAAAAAAAAAAAATTTAGATATCAAAAACTG